>DF358667.1:7656-34649 GCA_000787875.1 Solanum virginianum
CAGGTGGTTCTGGGGGAATTTCACTACTTTCAGGTTCATCCGGAGCTGGATGAGTTAGAGATGTCTGTGATGGAGACTCATCTTGAGCCTTATTTCGTCGTCTCACATACCTAGGCATATTAACCACCCTTTTTACTTTCTTTCCTTTAGCTTTGTTTTTCCAGGTTACTGGCATACTTGCTGTACAAAACAATTCAAGAATTAGACATAATACACCTATTATACTTGACTCTATGGAATAATCTAAAGAATGAAAAGAAAGTAACAACTCCTAAATGCCACGTAGCCCCCTGCTTATAAATGTGGTGCACAACACATTGATAAATAAGATTCTATATAGACACGGCTTTGTAGACTCCCTAGGATAACACGCTCTGATACCACTTTTGTTACGCCCCAAATCCTGTTAAGACGGATCGACACCCATTGCCGATAAGGCTTGGGAAAACCAACCTATATCTATGTGACACACAAAGCTCCGAAGCAACCTGGAGCTTGGTATTAGCAGTTGGATGTCTTGTACTCTTACTGAGGAGATCTACTAGCATCTGTACCTATAGCATGAAATGCAGGTCACCGGTAAGGGAAGTCAGTATGAAATAATGTACTGAGTATGTAAGGCAAGAAATATTGTATATGAGATAACAACTCAAATGAAACAATGCATGGGTATAGGATAAGAGACCACCTGTTGTTATATTGGGATCATGTACTTTATATTCTTTATATCACTTTACCTTTACTGTAAAATCAGTAAAATCTGTGCACAGCATATACTATAAAAGACCCAGCTGATCAGGGGTAAGCTGTACCAGGTTCATCCCTATGCTAGGCTAGTGTTCTAGCCCCCTCGGGCTACCCCCCGTGATAGGATCGACCTTGGCTAGGTGACTCTCTCACCCCCTTGGGCTACCACCTATCTATAAGCAATATAGTTTACCTTTCAATTAGCTTTGAGATGATCTTTGGGTGGTCACAATATTGGAGCTATAGACATGTATAGGCAGCATGTGACATGTAGATAACCATACAAGACAATATGATAAGGGAAAGAGTATGTTACACAATTAATGAAATGCATAAGAGGTAGAACAACACATGAACTTTATTGGCTAGAATGATTCTATCTATATTGGTATCCAAGTATATACGCATGTTTGAAGGTGACTATATATAAGAGCATATAAACATGTGAAAGAGTTGAGACATAACCAGTAATTGAGTTGGAATTGGTAACTGTACGACATCAATATTACCTTGAGACAACTTTTCCTTACTCAAAATATTTATCTACAACATCGTAGGTGATAAAACTAGCATTAGTAGTCAATAAATACATCTTGGCAGCCCAAACTCATAGAAATACAACACACGGGCAGCAAGTGTGTAGTTATAAATCCAAGCATATGCTTTCAACCCTTTCACCTCAAATCATATTTTCTAATACACATTCTCATATACATATCATGGGCAGTCCATTTTAGTGCCTTAACAGCCTTATAACAGGCCACAAAATAGAACACACAACAATTCAACACAACATACAAATGGGCAGCATAACGTTATATCCTTTCACTACATTTCATCGTCAATAGTTCCACACCTTTCCAACATTAACCAAACTATTTCCACAACTTTTTACCCATAAAAAAAGTATTATAACAGTCCATAAATACTCCCAAATCAAGTGAAGGTCGTGACACAACAATTCCCAATTTTTAGCTCACAAGTTTCTTTTAAGAGTACAACTAGGATATCCTACAATAATCAATATTTGTGGACTGTAACAGTGGTGAATCAGCCTTGTTGCATCACTATCAAACCAACCTTTGTTAAATACATATGTCTTACTTCATAAAAGAACCATCCAAGAAGAGAAATATCTCTTAATTAACAAGAAAAGTGTACAACAATCCTTAGTACATAAATTGTCCAGATTTTCCAGCACAAGTATAACTAACATATAGATCTTGTTTTTCATGGAATAAGTATAACAAATACATAGATAATTCTACTTACCTTAGCCTTCAAGATCCAAGTCTTCTTCAAAATTCTAGAGAGAAATATGGGATTCCTTGTGAGATGAAGTAGAGAGAAGATGAGAGCTTTTGAGGAAAGCTGAAATTTTTCCAAAGGGTAAAATGACTTGGCTGCTTTCCCTCTCTTGTTTAAGGTATATTTTGGACGAATTTACTGTAGCTCCTTTGACCATTTCTTGACTCATTCTACCAAGTAGAAATGCTACAGATTGGACCTCATCTTTGGGCCTAAATGGGTCATAAAATTGATGGGCTTGGCTGCCCATAAATTCAATGTCGGCTTCTTTTCCGTTTAGCTAGCAAATTCAAACTAAGTAAATTTAGCCATATCGTATTTCATTCACATGGTAGTAGTATCATAAAATGTGGGGTGTTACAGAGTAGGACGAATTGTGTGCCTCCTTCAAAATCGAATCCTTTAAGCCATCAACATTAGGCACACATAACCTACCTTAATATCTAAGGACACATCTCCCCCTTAGGAGAAAACCTCTACTTTACTATCCTTCATCGAAGCTTTCAATTCAAGCCAAGCGGGGTCAAGGTGACCTCTTCAATCAAACAAGATCTAGAACCATCAATAACCACCATACCTCCATTTTTAATCTCATTCAACCTTACTCCCAACCTAGCTATTCGATGAACTTCTCTAGCCACTTCCTTATTGCCATCATCAATATGAGCTAGACTTTCCATGGACACTCTACCTAGAGCATCAGCCACAACATTAGCTTTACCAGGATGATAGTGCACACTCATGTCATAATCCTTAAAGAGTTCTAACCACCTTCTTTGTCTCAAATTAAGATCCCTTTATGTGAACATATATTGGAGACTCTTGCAGTAGGTGAATACGTCTACATGAACCCCATATAAATAATGATGCCATATTTTCAAAAAAATACCATGACTGCTAATTCAAGATCATGGGTGGATAATTACGATCATGCAACTTGAGTTGCCGAGAAGCATATGCTATGATCTTGTCACTTTGCATCAATACAAACCCTAAACCAACCCTTGAAACATCATAATAAACCACAAAAAACTTCTAAGCCTTTCGATAGTGTCAAAATAGGAGCTAATATAAGCATGTCTTTCAAAGTTTAGAAACTTCATTCACATTCATCGATCTAAACAAATTTTTCCTTCTTTTGCATCAATTTTGTCAAAAGGGAAGAATTGAAGAGAAACCATTCATAAATATCTAGTTGTACCCCGCCAAGCCCAAGAAACTCCTAATATCCATTGGAGTCAAGGGCCGAGGCCAATTTCTTATCACTTTCATCTTCTTAGGGTCTACTTTAATTCCATCACCCGACACCACATGCCCAAGGAATGCAAACTCCTTCAACCAAAATTCACATTTATTAAATTTAGCAAATAATCTATCATCCCTCAAAGTTTGCAACACTACCCTCAAATGATTCACATTCTCTTCTTCTCTTTGGGAGTAAATCAATATGTCATGTATGAAGACTATAAAAAACATGTTAAGGTAGGGTTTAAAGACTCTATTCATGAGATCCATAAATGTCACTGGTGCATTAGCTAAGCCAAATAACATCTCCTTAAATTCAAAATGCCTATAGCTAGTCCGAAAAACCATCTTAGGAATATCACACTCCCTCACTCTCACTTGGTGGTAGCCGAACCGACGATTAATCTTAGAAAAATGACTAGCCCCTTGTAGTTGATCAAATAGGTCATCTATAATTAGCAAGGGAAACTTGTTCTTTATAGTTACCTTAGTGAGTTGTTGGTAGTCGATAGACATTCTAAGTGAGCCATCTTTCTTTCTTACAAGCAACACTAGTGCACCCAAGGTTATTTGTTAGGCCTTATGAAGCCCTTCTTTAATAAATCCCTCAATTAGTCCTTCAACTCCTTTAACTCTATTGGGGCCATATGGTAAAGGGGGATGGAGATGGGTTGTGTATCGAGGAGGAGGTCTATACCAAAGTCAATTTTCCTTTCAGGAGGAACATTGGGAAGCTCATTGCGAAAGAGATCAAGAAACTCATTGACCATCGAAACCAACTCGATAAGAGGGACTTTAGATTCAACATCCTTAACTTTCACTAAATGGTAAATGCAATCCTCAAAAATCAATTTTTGGGCCTTAAGACAATAAACGAACCTACCCTTAACCACCTACTTATGACCTTCCCACTCAAAGACAGGATTATCAAGAAATCGGATCCTAGCTTCACGAGTTCTACAATTAATGGAAGTATGATATGCATGTAACCAATCCATCCTATGAATAATGTCAAAATCTACTATGTCAAGTTTAACAAAATCATAAGGTAAGACTTTATACAATATAGACGCCGGATAACTCCTATATACTCTTCTAGCAATAATGGATTCACCTACAGGGGTAGACACCTCAAAGGATTCACACAATAATTTGGGACACACATGAAGCTTATTGGCAACAAAAAGAGTAATGAAATAAAGAGTGGCTCCTAGTGTCATGATCCAAGCCCTAGGCTTAGACATGACATGGCGAATGGGAACCTGAAGGGGCCTAAATAAGCCTCTTAGCATATCAATCACATATCCTTGGTCGCGTAAGTAAAATAAACAACAACAAGAGATGTAATAAAAAGGGAAGGGGGACTAAGGGAAGTCTTTGATAAACATTAAAGTGTTAAAGAGTCAAACTCAAGCATAAGTACATCATAATATCCAACAACACCTCTAACATGGAATGAAAGCGGGGCCAAGACACTTTTCTGGCTCACCCTCATAGTAACAAATGTTTGACATAAAGAAGTATCAAAATAACAAGAGTAATATAATAGTGCCCAAGGACTTGAGGACTCACCAAAGCTTGCTTCAAAGGATTGTACTAGCCACGTAGATGATGAACAAATGGTGCACCTATCCCTACATGGTAATATCAGGTAGGCATAGAATATGCATTAGTATATTTGAGTGTACTAAGTATGTAGGATGCAATGCAATAAGACATAAGCCAATATCGTAAAAATGTATAATAATAAGCAATATATAAGTGTAATCTCAATATGGCATGCAAGATCAAAGCTTGAAGTAATAAATTATTTAACCTGCATAGAACATAACATAAATAGATAAGTGAAATCTCAAAATGGTATTCATGATCAATGCTTGAAGGAAAACATGCTTGTAAATCAGTTAACTTGCATAAAACATAATACATATGTGGGAAGAGACCCTAACCGACAAAAGTAAGATCAAGTGAGCTACAACTTGGAATCCCGATGATTACCCCTCATCAATAAAGAGGTGGTCCACTTGCCAAGGTAAACCATACTTTACCTTACGAAAGTCTATCCCATTTCGGAGAACTAACCCTCCTTACAGGAACCGATTATATTTCAGAGTGGATTCCAAGATAAAGTGCACTAAATGGATCCACTAGTATAGCAAGGGTAAAGTATAATCCTATGTTAGCACATAGTTTGAGGAAAGGACTATGGACCCTTGAAGATAGTCTATGCCGACATCTAATCCATCGATGCTAAGTCTTATCCCACGGAATACTTGAAATAATCATACTTTAATCATAATATGAATAGCTTGTAAGAACATGACTTGAGTAGCTCATAAAGATACTTGACCTCTAATATCAATAACTTGAGAATTCTTGACTTGACATTTTATCAAACACTTGGTGGGTTTATGATGCTAGTTCAAAATCATGCAATTTGAGAGTGAAGGAAGATGAGAAAACTTAATGCAAATCAACCCATCAACATGTAGTAAATCCTCCATGTAAGGTAGCTTGAAATCCATTATCAAATCTCATAATAGATCATAGTTTCATAGCTCAAAACATACATAGTCTTAATAGATATAATCAAATCATAGTATAATCTTGACATAGATGACTATGCATAATAAATCAATATTTCATAAAACCCCAGCATAATTCATGCTCATAATTCATAATAAGAGATACCCATAGGTAATACAACTTGAAAACATGCAATTTTCATAAAACGAAAGATTGGGCTCCATGGGTGAAAGGACCCAATGGATCAAAACCCACATACCTCAAACTTTGATTTTCTTGAGATGAGCTTGAAGAGAATCCTTGAGTTCCATAGTTAAGCTTGTAATCCTTGAAATTTGAATGAGATATTTGGTTAAGTCTTGGAGAGGTTTTTCTGAGGCTTTTGAGTGACATAGAGTTGAAAAATAGCTTAAGTATAAGTGTTTTCACTCATAACTGGGCATGAGGCTAATGACCCCAATGCCCTTGGCCGAGATAGAAAAACCAAGGAAAAACTTACACTACTCCTTGTCTTGGCATGAGTGGACCCATCGCATAGACCATTTTTGTACTACTCTGCACCCCGGCGCATTGCGGCCATGGAGCGAATGCTGTCATGAAATCGTAAATTAATAAAATTTATTTTTCGCTGCGGGTCCTCTAAAATGCAGGCTATACCCATTCCTTACTAACTTTTTCTCCCTGATCAAGAATATGAAGTAAGATTTTTGTTATCAGGCATAGATTTTGAGACATATAGAAATTATGATTATAGGCCTTTTTGAAGCACATTTTTGGGGCGTTTCAATATCTCCCCCTTAGGAACATTTATCCCCGAATGTCAAAGAAGCATGCATAAGAGAAGTAATCATGAAGACTTCAACCCAACATGAATGCAACAAACACATTTAAACATCATTTTCAAAAAATCTCATCATGAATGTCAAAAGTCATAATAAACTTGTTACCATGAAAATGAATGCATAAACAATGACATAAGGGCTAAAACTTAAGACTTGACATCATATAGGGGACTTAAATTAGTACCTTTGGCTTGAGTAGAGTGGAAGAGATATGGGTACCACTTTCTGATGTTCACCTCGGCTTCCTATGTGGCACTTTCAACTTGTTGGTTCCTCCAAAGGACCTTGATAGAAGCTACATATTTGTTTCCTAACCTCTTCACTTGTCTAACCAAAATTTCTACCGAGACCTCCTCATAGGTTAAATTATCTCCTACGACACCCACAATATCCAAGGGCATTATAGCACTTGGGTCACCCACGCACTTCCTCAACATGGACACATGGAAGACCGAATGAACTATATTCATCTCCATAGGCTACTCTAACTCATATGCAACCTCACCCACTCTCCTCTAGACTTTATAGGGACCCACAAATCATGAGCTCAATTACCTTCTTGCCAAACTGGACCACTCCTTTCATGGCGGTAGGGTTTAGAGATCCTATTCATGAGATCCATAAATATAGTAGGCGAATTAGTCAACCCAAAGGATATAACCACAAACTCAAAGTGCCCATACCTAGTCTAGAATGCTGTCTTGGGAATGTCCTTCTCCTCATATCGAAATAGGACTTTTGTCTATTTTGGGATGTTTTCAATCTCTCCTTAATCAACCTCACCTTCTCCAAGGCCTCCATGACCAAATACAGACCTATAAAAGCCATCTCCCCCACTTCAAACCACCCAACTGGGGACCTACAAAACCTACCATCTAAAGCTTCAAAAGGAGCCATATCAGTGCTTGAGTGGTAGCTATTGTTGTAAGCAAACTCAATGAGTGGAAGATGTTCATCCCAACTACCCTTAAACTCCAAAACACAATATGGCCCTCTCGGGTTGACCATCTATTTGAGGATGAAAATCCATGCTAAGCTTAACATTGGTACCGCGACCTCTTTGGAATGACCTCCAAAAGTGAGAATTAAATTGAGCAACCCGATCCAAAATGATAGACAAGGGCACCCCGTGCAATCTAACCAACTCATAAAAGTACCACTTGGCATAATCTTCGGCACCATAAGTTATTTTGACTGGTAGGATGTGATCCGACTTGGTCATTCTATCCACAACAACCCAAATAAGGTCAAAATGTTTCCTAGTCTCAAGTAACCCAACCAAAAAATCCATGTTGATCTCTTCCCACTTCTAAGTAGGAATCTCTATATCTTGGGCTAGGCCACTCAACCTTTGATGTTTGGCTTTCACTTGTTGGAAATTATGACATCTAGATACAAACATGGCGATGTCTCTCTTCATACCACCCCACCAATACACCTCCCTCAAGTCTCTATAACTTTGTAGAATCGGGGTGAATGGAATAGGATGAATTATGGGCCTCCTTCAAGATCAATTCGTTCAAGTCATCCACATTTAGCACACATAATTTACCTTGGTACCTAAAGGCACCATCTCTCCCTTGGAAGAAAACCTCCACTTTACCATCTCTCATCAAGGCCTTCAACTCTAGCAAGGCAGGGTCAAGATCTTGTTTTGCCTTTACCTCCACAATCAAGGAAGACTTAGAACCATCAACCACCACTACACTACCATTATCAACTTCATTCAACCTAACCTCCAATCTAGCCTACCGCTGGACCTCTCTAGCAACCTCCTTGCCACCATTATCAACATGAGCTAGACTACCCATGGACACTCTACTTAGAGCATCGATCATAACATTAGCTTTGCTGGGGTGATATTGCACACTCATATCACAATATTTAAGGAGCACTAACCACCTTCTTTATCACAAGTTAAGATCGTTATGGGTGGTCGGTAAATACATCAACATGAACCCAATACAAGTAGTGACACCAAATTTTTAAAGCAAATATTACGGAAGCCAATTCAAGATTATGGGTGGGATAATTCTTCTCATGCACATTAAGGTGCTTAGAGGCATATGCTATCACCTTACCATTTTGCATCAAAACACACCCCAAGTCAATTCTTGAGGCATCACAAATATAGAACAAATCCTTCCAACTGTTCCTATAGAGCCAATATAGGAGCGGAGACAAGCTTATCTTTCAAGGTTTGGTAACTCTTTTCACATTCATCACTCTACACAAATTTTTCCTTCTTTCATGTCAACTTAGTCATAAGAGAAGAATAGAAGATAAGCCATTCAAAAACCTCTGGTAATAACCCGCCAAACCCAAGAAACTTCTAATGTCCGATGGAGTAAAAGTTCTAAGCCAATTTCTAATCACCTCCATCTTCTTAGGATCTATCTTGATTCCATCACCCAACACCGCATGCCCTAGAAAAACAACCTCTTTCAACCAAAAATAACATTTCTCATATTTAGCAAACAAACTCTTCTCCCTCAAGATTTGAAACATCACCCTCAGGTGATTCACATGCTCCTCCTCACTATGGGAATAATTCAAGATATCATTAATAAAAACTACCACAAACAAGTCAAGGTAGGGTTTAGAGATCCTATTCATGAGATCCATAAATATAGTAGGCGAATTAGTCAACCCAAAGGATATAACCACAAACTCAAAGTGCCCATACCTAGTCTAGAATGCTGTCTTGGGAATGTCGCACTCCCTCACTTTCATTTGGTGATACCCGGACCGAAGATTAATCTTAGAAAAGTGACTAGTCCCTCGAAGTTGATCAAAAAGTTCATAAATCCTTGGTAGGGGGTACTTGTTCTTTATGGTTACTTTATTAAGTTGCCGCTAATCAATGCACATTCTATGAGAATCATTCTTTTTCTTTACAAAAAACACCGATCCACCCCAAGGTGACTTATAGACCTTATGAAACCCTTTTCCAACAAATCCTTTAATTGCTCCTTTAACTCTTTCAATTTCGCCGGGGCCATACGATAAGGGGGAATAACAATGGGTTGTGTATCGAGAAGAAGGTCTATACCAAAATCTATTTTCCTTTCGGGATGAACACTGGGAAGCTCATTGGGAAAGACATGAAGATACTCATTAACACTGAAACTGACTCAATAGGAAGGACTTTGGACTAAACAACCCTAAACCTCACAAAATGATAGAGACAACCCTTAGAAAT
The DNA here is from genome assembly GCA_000787875.1 of Solanum virginianum. Lineage (NCBI taxonomy): Eukaryota > Viridiplantae > Streptophyta > Magnoliopsida > Solanales > Solanaceae > Solanum > Solanum virginianum. The sequence continues at coordinate 17,527 of DF358667.1, forward strand.
CAACTTTTGGGCTTTTAGACAAGAAATGAATCTACCCTTGACCACCACATTATGACTTTCCCACTCAAGGATGGGCTCACTAGGGAAATGGAATTTAACACTATGGATTCTACAATCAATAGAAGCATAATATGCATGTCATGACCCAAGCCTAGGCCTGGATGTGTCCGATATATGAAGAACTCGAAAAAACCCAAACAAGCCTCTTAACATATCATACACACATCCTTGGTTGCAAAAGCAAGACAAAACAACGTAAGAAACATAAACAAGGGAAACTGGGACCAAGTAAAATACATAACTTTTTCAACGACACCACTAGATATAGAACTTAGTGTGGGCCAAGACAAGCAACCGGGCTCACCCTCATAGTCATAAGATCAAGCCAAATACAACTTTGAATCTCGATGATAACCCTACACCAGAAGAAAGGGGGAAGTTACTTGCCAAGGTGAACTTCCTAATGACTAAATAGATCTACTAAGCCTAGTGCGAGCCGGGTACTCGCATCTAGTTCTTAGACTCGAGTACTGGCCTCAAGCTCAGACTCGGGTACTCGCCTCAAGCCTTCATGTTTAGGGTACTCACCTCTTAGAGATTTGGCGACTGACCTCTAATCTTATCACCTATGGTGTCACGTAGTTTTAGGACTTGGGGACTCGCCTCTAGTCCACTCGGTGCTAAGTCTAATCCCATGAAATATATAAGATAATCATACTTTAACAATTTGCAGTAAACATAAATACATGGAACGAGTAGCTCTTAACATCATTGACCTCAAATGGTGAGCCTAACTTCAATCATAAGAATAGGTAATCATCAAAATTATCCTTTGCATTGACATTAACATCAAAGGCTCACAAGTGGTATAATCCTAGAAAAAGGGGCTTAATCCGGCCCTACAACATCATCAACATTTTCATGATTTAAACACATGTTTAAAAAACATATAATCATCATAGAGTCACTTGAATCATAACTCAACTAATAGGTCATCAAAACTTAAAGAATCCTTAAAAAGATATTTTATCAAACACTTTGTGAGTGTGTAATGCTAGTGTAAAACCATGCAATTCAAGAGTGAAATCATGCAAGAAAACTTGAAGTAAAATAGCACAGCAATATTTAGTAATACTATCTTGCAAAATACATTGAAAACCCTCATCAAATATCAAGAAAGATCATAGTTCTATAGCTTAAAGCATACATAATCATAATAGGTAAATCATCTCATAGTATAGGTTTACAAATGAGTAATCATATATTTTCAACCAAACTTTCATAAAATCCAAATATAGTCTATGATCATAATCTCTAATGAATAATACCGATAAGCAACACAACTGGGAAACATGTAATTTTTGTAGAAATGACAGATTAAGCTTCATGGGTGAAAGGTACCCATGAATGAAACCTACATACCTTAGACCTTAAATTTCTTGAAATTGAGTTGTGAAATACTTGAAGTTTGGAAGTGGGTCTTAGAATCCAAAGCTTGGTCTTGAGTTTCCTTGAATTTGTATTGGGGTTTTGATGGAGGCTCTTGAGAGGATTTGAGAGTGTATTCCAATTGGTAGGAGTGAATTTGATCTTTAGGAATAGGGTTAGGTCATTAGGAGGTGTTAAGATAGCATAAGAATTCCCAAATTCCAATAGAAATGGCTAAATTTACGGAATGTCATTAATGAGGTAGAGTTTGGCAAAAACCTGTATATACCCCTGCATATATATGTTCTATGAAAACTGGCATAACTTCTTCATCCAAAATCTAAATAAGGTGAAACCCAGTGCATTGGAAAGCTAATTCAAAGAGATTTGATTTGATAGGTAGCGGGCTACCCAGATCATTGTGTGCTAAGAGATATACCCCTTTAAAGTTGACCCTCCTACCAATACTTATGCAAAACTTAGCCAACGAAAATTCTTTTAAGCTTGGCTTGATGTAGGGGACCCACGATGGTCTTAAAAGACATAAATAAGATTGACTTAGATTTGAGTAAGATCTTGAAGCTTGAATGAGTTTCTTGAGATCCGAAAGTGAGTTTGTGACACTTGAATTAGATGAAATATTTGTCTAAGTGTTTGATAGAATATTGGGGAATGTCTTGTATAATATGAGGGTGAAATAAGGAAAAGTATAGGTATTTTCACGTATGGAAAGGCTTAGGCCCAAGACCCAAAAGCCTTGGACCAGAGTAAAATAATTAGGCACAAAATAAGGCGCCCCAGCCACTCGTGCTAGGGGCATGCAGGCATACTATTTTTGTTGCTCACTTGAAATTTCAGATTTTGCGACGGTTGCTCTAAAATTTGGGTTAGACCCATTTGCCACTCAATGCCCCCTCCTCCTCGAACAAGAATATGAAGTTGGCTTTTCAATATCACTCATGGATTTTGAGATATATGAAAATTACGATTTCGGACATTTTTGAGCCACATTTTTGGGCACTTTTTGGGGTCATTAGAATATCTCCCCCTTGGGAACGTTCGTCCCCGAATGTCAAAGAAATGTACAAGAGAAGAGTAATCATAAATAGGTCAGCCCCAACAACAATGCAACAATACTTTTTAAAACACTATTTTCAAAATCTCAATATAAGTGTAAAATCACCATGAACCATCTCAATGCAAGCATGAATGCATGTAAAATGACTTAGGGGCTAGAATATAAGGCATGAAATCACAAAAAGGAGTTTGACATGTTATTACAAGGTTGAATAGAATTAAAGAGTTATGGATATTATTTTTTCATACCCATTCCGGATCCCCGAAAGACACTCTAGACTTGATGATTCTTCCAATGGGCCTTGACGAGCACCACCTCCTTTTGATCAGCTTTCCACCCTTCCTTCCAATACCTCCACCAGGACCTTCTCTTAGGCCATCTTATCCTCTATAACATCTACAATCTCACGAGTTCTATAGCACTAGAGTCACCACTACATCCCTTCAACCTAGAAGCATGAAAAATCGAATAAACCATAATTATATCCTTAGGTGATTTCAATCCTTAAGAACCCTTACCAACCTCCCTCTACATTCTACAAGGCTTCACAATCCAAAACCCAATTGTCAACCTTAAACCCACCTAGTCTACTTAGTACCATAAATCATTATCTCCCCCTTGGGAGACAACCGCCATTATACCATCTCCTCACCCAAAACTTCCAACCCTAGTAAGACAAAACCAAGGCCTTACTTGATTAGACTTGTCCAACCAAGGAAAACTGGAACCACCTAGAACACTATACTACCATTCTCAACTTTCCTCAACCTAACTTTCAATCTAACCAACAGATGGACCCCACTAGTCTCCTCTTTTCCACCATTATCCTCAAATGCTAGGCTACCTATAGACACCCTACTTAGATCATGAACCACTACATTAGCCTCAACACAAGTCATCTGTTACCACCAGTACTACAATGCTAGGTTACCCATAAGCACCCTACTTAAAGCACCGACCATCATATTAGCCTTACCGGGGAAAATGATGCACACTCATATCATAATCCTTAAGGAGTTCTAACCACCTTCTTGTTATCCTCAACTCACACCTATCATATTTAGTAAACAACCTCTAATCCCCCAAGACTTGTAACACTACCCACAAATGATTCAAAAGCTCTAAATAAATCAATACTCCCTTGAGAGAGGCCACCACAAACATGCCAAGGTAGGGTTTTGAGACCCTATTCATGGGACCCTTAAACATAACCGGTCCATAAGTCAACCAAACAACTCCACCAATATTCAAAATGCTCACTCTTTGTCCGAAAAGATACTTAAGGATATCACCTACCCTCATTCTCACTTGGGGATAAAACCCAAACCAAGGATCAATCTTAGAGAAGTGATTAATCCATTGTAGTTAACCAAATAGATCGAATGACCCTAAACATTATATTACAACCGGACAGGTTCTACACTCCTTGGAAACATGCTATGCAAGTAGCCAAAACACTCCAAGACCTCCAATCTATCAAATTAAGTTCAATCAAGAACACAAGACAAGACCATATGCAATAAGAATATGGGGCAACTCTTAGAGATCAATTGAACCTTAATACAAGAATGGACCTACCTCTTTTATTACCACTTGAAAACCTCCCGCTCAAAGACGGGTTCATTAGGGAGTCAGAATCTAACTCTACGAGTCCTACCATCCATGGAGATACATCATGCATGCAACTATTCCATCCCAAGTATAACATCAAATCCACTACATGAAAAACCAATGAGTCACAAGGCAAGACCAAATGCAATATAAATATGGAGCAATACCTATGAACATTCTTAGCAATAATATACTAAATAAAAAGGTAGACACCAAAGGTTCATATAACAACTCGGGGCACACAAGAAACCCATTAGCAACCAAAAGGGAATAACGGAACTCGAATCCATCAAAATCAAAACCTTCAACTTACCTTCCTCCGCGTCCTTCTTGAAGTGGTATGATCAACTAGAAGAGGAAGGAACATTCTTTAGAGGGGAAATCCCTATCTCACTTCTAAAGCACAACATAGAACATGAAGAAGGGAAATATTTCCTAAAATGCCTCATAGCCTCTTACCCATAGTTACGGTAAACAACACAACCATGAACAAGACTCTAATCAATGCAGTATGCTGGACTTTGGGGACCTAACAACCTAGTTCTCTAATACCATTTTTGTCATGACCCAAGCCTAGGCCTAGATGTGACCGGCAAATGGGGAACCCGAAGGAACTCCAAACAAGCCTCTTAGCATATCCTACAAACATCATTGGTCGCAAAAGCAAGACAAACAACATAAGAAATATAAATGAGGGAAATTAGGACTAAGGGAAAGAGTTAAACACTTGAATAATATAAATGATTCAAGCTCAAGCATAATACATAACTTGTTCAACAACACCTCTAGACATAGAACTTAGCAGGGTCCAAGACAAGCAACTGGGCTCACCCTCACAGTCATAAACATAATACATAACTTGTCCAACAACACCTCTAGATATGGAACTTACCGGGACCAAGACAAACAAATGGGCTCACCCTCATAGTCATAAGTATTCCAAAATATACAAGATATAGTCTAAACATAAGCATGAAAGAAGATAGATATTGTCCCCGGACATAAGGACTCATCAAAACCTAACTTGAACAATCTGTCTAGCCATGAAGAGAATCAATAGGAGCTCCGGTTCCTACATGGTATGATAATGTAGGCATATAGTATGCATTAGTATGTTTGTATGTACCTAGTATGTGAGATGCAATGCAACAACAGATAGACATCATAATCAAAACGCATAATTATAAGCAATAGATAACATAATAATAATATGACATGAATGACCAATGCATAAGTAAATCATGCTTTACAAATCATTAATCTTACATAGAACATAATATATAAGTGTGGGAAGACACCTCAACCAACATAACATAAGACCATGCGAGCTACAACTTGGAATCCCTATGTCAACCCAACACTGGAAGAAAAGGTTAAGTTACTTTCCAAGGTGAACCTACTAATGAAATAGTAGATCCACTAAGCCTAATGTGAATTGGCTACTCGCCTCTAGTTCTTGGACTTAGGTAATCGCCTCAAGCCCTCATGCTTAGGGTACTCGCCTCTTAAAGATTTGGGGACTCGCCTTTAATCCCTTCACCTATGGTGAAACATAGTTCTAGCACTACGGGACTCGCGTTTAGTCTTGTCATGACCTAAGCCTAGGGCCTAGATGTGACACAGCGAATGGGGAACCTGAAGGGACCCTAAACAAGCCTCTTAGCATATCGTCACATATCCTTGGTTGTGGAAGCATAAAAAATAACATTATTCAAATAAAGTAAGGGCAAGGGTACTAAGGGAAACCTCCATAAATATCAAAGTCAAAAGTCAAGAGTCAAGCTCATACATAGTACACACCTTGTCCAACATATACCTCTAAAACACAGAAAGAGCGGGGGCCAAGACATAGTAAAGGGCTCACCCTCATAGTCAAATATAAAATAAGGTAGTGTTTTAATACATATATAATAGGAAAAGACATAACCGGAGTCCCCAAAATGCGCTCAAAGTCAATTATAATATAAGGTAGTGTCTCAATACATAGATAGTAGGGAAAAGACATAACCAAAGTCCCCAAAATGGAGGACTCACCATAAGCTTGGAGTAGCACCATCTAACCATGTGGAGAAGGAGGAGGATGATCAACTCGGGCACCAGTTCCTACATGGTGATATCATGTAGGCAAGAGTATGTATTAGTACATTTGAATGTACTAAGTATATGGGATACAATGCAACAATAGATAGGTATCACAATCCAAAATGTAAGACGATAGGCAATACACATAGTATAGCAATATGGCATGTATGATCAATGCAGAAGTAAAACATGCTAAGTAAATCATGCTTGTATAGAATATCATATGTGAAGATGAGACCAAGCTAGCTCTCTAAGCTACAAACCTCTCAGTAGGTTGGTGATGGTCTCACCCATCACCCTAGTGAATGAGTATAAACCCCAATCCGATTACCCAGCACTTTTCCCTCGGGTTGGGCATGGTCTATGCAATATTTATGTAGGATTCATCATAAGCTCTAATGCAATACCTCATATAGGAATAATCATGTTTATAATCTCATTTCATCATTATTTCATCACCATATAATCATCGTAACATTATTCATATCATATCTCATGCTTTGGACTTTCAATTCCTCAAGAAATCATAATCGGACATTTTATCAAACACCTTGGGGGTGCGTAATGAGGGTAAAAGAGCATGCAATTTAGATATGAAATCATGTAGGAAAATCAGGGTAAAACCTTTAAGCAACACCTTGCAACACCCCCAAGACATTCATATCAAAACCCCTCATTAAATCCAATATTAGATCCAAGATTTGAAGCTCAAAACATTCTAAAACAACCATACTTTCATGTATTACAATCATTATGTAGTAAATTTCTCAATTTTCAAGACCTATATGTAAAATCAACTTTACATCATGCAATATTAAGTAAAAGAGTGTTTAGGCACCATAGGCTTGGGAATCATTGTGTAGTAAATTTCTCAATATTCAAGACCCACATGTAAAATCAACTTTAAATCATGTAATATTAAGTAAAAGAGGGTTAGGCACCATGAGTGAAAGGACCCAATAGTTCAACACCACATGGATATGTAAAATCAACTTTAAATCATGCAATATTAGTAAAAAGGAGGCTTGGCCACCATGGGTGGAAGGACTCAATGATTCAACACCACATGTCTTAGCTTTGGAGAAGTTCTTGGTGAAGGTTGACAATGGAGACTTGAAGCTTGAAGAGAATCCTTAAATCTAGATGAAGGTTTTGGGACTTGGTTGTTGAGAGTAAAATAAGACTAAGTGTAGGAATGAATTTTGGGAAATGTTTAGAGTGATATAAGAGTAAAATAATTCTAAGTATAAGTGAAAACACGCTTGAAAAATTTGGGCCCAACACTTAGAAAAAAATATTGAGCAGACTTAAAAAAAACAGCACCGCAGACGTGATGCAAAACTCGTAATGGAGGCAACGCAAAAACTCCAATTACAATGCGGAAGCGACGCAAAAAGCTCTCTAAAAATTGCACCATGTGCAATTTCATAAATCAATTTCTTAACTTTAAAATTGAAGTTAAACCCTTGTCACCCTAATTTAGACCACCCGAACAAGAATATGAAGTTGGATTTTAAAAAAACAAAATGAATTTTTATGATATAAAGAAATAAAAATTTTGGACATTCCGAAGCACATTTTTGGACACTTTTTAAGGTCATATCAATATCTCCCCCATGGGAACATTCATCCCCAAATGTAAAAGAGACGTACAAAATAAGAGTGATCATAAAAAAATCAGCCCCAACAAGAATGCAACATAACATGTAAAACACCATTTTCAAACTCTCAACATAAGTGTAAAATCATCATAAGTTTACCAACTTAAACATGAATGCATATGAATGAATTAAAGGATAAAATGTAAGGCTTGAAGTCACATATGGAACTTAGGAGTAGTACCTTAGGCTCGAGTGGAGTGGAAGAGATAAGGATACCGCTTTTGCATGTCCGCTTCAGCCTCCCAAGTAACACTTTCGACTTGTTAGTTCTTCCAAAAGACCTTAACGGATGCTACCTCATTGTTTCTCAATCTCTTTACTTGCCTATCCAAGATCTGAACCAGCACCTCCTCATAAGTTAAGTTCTCCTCAACAACACCCACAACATCAAGAGGCAAAATGGCACCAGGATCACCAACACATTTTCCCAACATACACACATGGAATTCTAGGTCCCTTCTCCGTAATTCCATATAGGATTTTTTGACGACTTTGGGCTATCCTCAATCTTTCCCTAATCATTGTAACCTTCTCAAGAGCATCCATAACCAGATCCAGCCCCAATAAAGCCACCTCTCTAACCTCAAACCAACAGACCGGTGATCTACAATGTCTCCCACAAAGAGCCTCAAAAGGAGTTATACCACTCCTATAGTGGTAGCTATTATTGTAGGCAAACCCAATCAATGGGAGATGGTCATCCCAACTACCTTTAAGCTCCAACACACAAGACCTAAGCATATCTTCAAGTGTTTGAATTATCCTTTTGTTTTGGGAATCTATTTGAGGGTGAAAGGCCGTACTAAGGTGAACTTTGTTTCCAAGACCCCTTTGAAAAGATCTCCAAAAGTGTGAAATAAATTATGCACCATGATCCGATATAATGGATAAGGGAACCCCATGCAACCTCACTAACTTATGGATGTACAACCTTGCGTACTCCTCAGCCCCATATGTAGTCTTAACCGGCAGAAAGTGAGCCAATTTCGTCATCCTATCAACCATCACCTATATGCAATCAATACCTTTCCTAGTGTTGGGCAACCCAACCAGAAAGTCCATGTTAATAACCTTCTATTTCCAAGTAGGAATCTCTATATCTTGGGTTAGGCCACTCGACCTTTGGTGTTCGGCTTTGACTTGTCGACATCTATGGCAACTAGAAAAAAATTTGGCAATATCTCTCTTTATACCTCCCCACCAATACACTTCCCTTAAGTCTCTATACATTTTGGTGGAGCCGAGGTAGATAGAATAAGAGGAATTATGGGCTTTATCAAGAATTCTCTCCCTCAAACCATCAACACATGGCACACACAACCTACCTTAGTGTCCAAGGGCCCTATCTCCCCCTTAGGAGAAAACCTCTATCTTTCTCTCTCTCACCAAGGCCTTCAACTCAAGCAAGAGGAGTCTAGGTCTTGTTTAGCTATCACCTCATCGATCAAGAAAGATTTAGACCCATCAACAACAACAACACCATCATCCACATCCTTCAACCTCACCCCAATCTAGCTAACCTATGCACCTCCCTAGCCATCTCCCTATCACCACCATCTACATGAGCTAGGGTACCTATTGACACCTGAATCAAAGCATCCGCCACAACATTAGCCTTACCCGAATGATAATGCACACTCATGTCACAGTCCATAAGGAGTTCTAGCTACCTTCTTTGTCTTAAGTTACGATCTTTTTAAGTGAAGACATATTGAAGGCTTTTGTGGTCGGTGAAGATATCAACATGCACCTCATACAAATAATATCGCTAAATCTTTAATGCAAACACCACAATGGCTAATTCAAGATCATGGGTAAGGTAGTTCTTTTCATGCACCTTGAGTTGCCTAGAAGCATAGGCTATGACCTTATCATTTTCCATTAGTACACAACCTAAACCAACTCTGGATGCATCACAATACATAACAAAACCCTCAAGCCCATCCGATAGAGACAATATAGGAGCTGAAGAGCATAAAACCTATTGTTCAACTCTGGATGCATCACAATACATAACAAAACCCTCAAGCCCATCCGATAGAGACAATATAGGAGCAGCGACAAGTTTATCTTTCAATTTTGGAAGCTTTTCTCACATTCGTCGATCCACATAAATTCCACCTTCTTTTGAGTCAATTTTGTCATAGGAGAAGCAATGGAGGAGAACCCATTCACAAACCTTCTATAGTAACCCGCAAGGCCTAAGAAACTCCTAATTTCTGACGGGGTCAATGGTCTAGGCCAATTCCTAATCACATCGGTGTTCTTAGGATCCACTTTTATGCCATCCCCCGACACCACATGACCCAAGCATGCAATCTCCTTCAACCAAAATTCACACTTATCATATTTAGAATACAATCTCTCCCCCCTTAACCTTTGCAACACAACTCTCACATGATCCTTATGCTCTTCCCTACTATGAGAATAGATCAAAATATCATCAATGAAGACCACCACAAAGGAATCAAGGTAGGGCTTGAGGACTTTATTCATTGGGTTTATGAAAATGGCCGGTGCATTAGTCAACCCAAGGACATCAACCATAAATTCATAATGCCTATATCTAGTTCAGAAGTCCATCTTGGGAATATCACACTCCTTTACCCTCACTTAATGGTATCTGGACCGAAGATCTATCTTAGAGAAAAAGTTAGCTCCTTGCAATTGGTCAAACAAGTCATCGATCCTTGGAAGAGGATATCTATTCTTTATAGTGACCCTATTAAGTTGCCGTTGTTACCAAGTATCTATTGATGGCTTTATGATTTTTCTAGCATGATTTCACTCTTGAATTGCATGGTTTTATATTAGCATTATGGAATTGGAGGTCCAATGTATGTCTTATGAGATAAATGACAACAACATCGATGTACCCCAAGTGGATTGGCTAGGTCTAATAAACCCTTTCTCCAACAAATCCTTCAGTTGCTCCTTTAACTCTGCTGGGACCATATGGTAAGGGGGAATGGAGATAGGTTGGGTGTTAGGAAGGAGATTTATACCAAAATCTATCTCCCTTTCAGGAGAGACACTAGGGAAGTCATTTGGAAAGACATCAAGAAACGCATTCACAATTGGAACTGACTCAATGGAAGGGACTTTGGATTTCACATCTTTGACTCTCACAAGATGATACAAACACCCCTTGGAAATCAACCTATGGGCTTTAATGCGTGAGATGAACCTACCCCTCACTACCACATCATGACTTTCCAACTCAAGGACAAGTTCATTAGGAAATTGAAACTTGACCCTACGAGTTCTTCAACCAATAGAAGCATAGTATGCTTGCACCTAATCCATCCCAAGAATAATATCAAAATCAATAATGTCTAATTCAACAAGATCACAAGGTAGGATTTTATGCAATATGCAAACCAGAAAATTCCTATACACCCTCCTAGCAACAATGGATGCACTAATAGGAGTAGATACTTCATATGACCGTTTCTTGGACAATCAACCCTCTTGTGACCAAGCTCCCCACAATCAAAACATGCATTGGTACCCTTTAGACATGGGCCCTTATGAGGCATGCAACCAATCCATCTTGAGGTTCACATCAAAGTCAAACATCTCAAGTTCCACAAGGTCACACGGGAAGACTTTATGCAATAGAGAAATGGGAAAACCTCAATAAACCCTATGACCAACAATAGATTCACCCATGAGAATGTAGACTGAAAAAGGTTCCCTCAAGATTTTGGTATGCAACAAAACTTAATAGCCAACATAGGAATAACAAAATATAAATTGGCACTCGGATCAACCAAAGAATAAACATCAAAATCAAAGACTTTCAACGCACCAGTCACAATATTCGGAACCTCCTCAACTTCCTAACGGGCATGAAGAGCATAAAACCTATTGTTCCTTAGAGCAATACCTTGGAGAGCTCTTTATTGGCCTTTTCCATCTTGAGCCACTTGACCATGACCTCTCGGAGCATTCTTAGTGAAACTACCCCAAAAGGTGCCCGAAAACGTGCCTCGAAAGTGCCCAGAATTATAATTTTCATATATCTTAAAATTCATATGTGATATCAAAAATTCAACTTCATATTCTTGTTCAGGGGGTCAAAACTTGGGGGAGAAGGGTCTAACCCCAATTTAAGAGTGAAAGATTAGCAATTATAAATTTTTAAGACTACAATTTCCAGTGGCAAATCCTCATCTCATTCGCGATGTGCCACAATACAAAAAATGGCCTTTTTTTTTTACCTCGATCCAAGACTTTTATGCCTTGGCCCTAAGTGTACCTGAATGTGAAAATGCCTATACTTAACCATTTTCACCCTCATATCATCCTAAACATTTCCCAATACTCACTCAAGCACTTAGCCAAATTTTTCACTCCTAAACTCAAGACACAAAACCCTTTTCGGATCTCAAGGTTCTTCTTCAATCTTCAAGTTTCCATCTCCAATCATCATCAAGTTCATCTCCAAAGCTAAGGTATGTGGGTTTCTTTCATGGGTTCCTTTCACCCATTATATCCAAGCTCTTTTTACTCAAAATTGCATGATTTGAAGTTGATTTATTCATGGGTCTTGTCTATTATAAAAATCACTATACACTATGTTGTGTTTATGAAATTGTGACTATTGTACTATGTTTGGAACTATGAAACAAGGGTCTATTATGAGAATTGATGAAGGGTCTTGATGTATATAATTTAAGGGTGTTACCAAGCATCAATTAATGGCCTTACACTGATTTTTCTAGCATAATTTCACTCTTGAATTGCATAATTTTATACTAGCATTACACAACTTTGAAGTGTCCAATGTATGTCTTATGAGATAAATGACTATATGATGATGAAATGATAATAAAATGATGATAGAATAATGATGGAATGATGATGAAAAAGAATCTATGTATATGATGATGAAAAGATTATGTGTGCATATGTATATATATATATATATGATATATCTCTATATAATGTTGGGGATATCCAAGCCTAGCTCGGGGGGTTGTAGGCCTGGGTAACCTATTGAGCGGTTGGTACCTTGGTCACCTATCTTAGGGGTGGTAGGCACAGGTACCTTGTAGGGATTTGGTACCCATCAACCTTGATGGGGGGTTTGTACACTGTTAAGGGGGTTTAGTACTCCGTCAACCTCGGTGAGGGTTTTATACTCCATCAACCTCATGAAGGGGTTAGTACCTCATGCACCTATCCAAAGGGGTGATAGGCCTTCGGTTGCACTAAAATGGTCACTCCTTACATTTGTATTATGATCTATATAGGCATGGTTTTACTTCACACATGTCATATTGCTAGTATGTTATTCATTACTTATGATTATACATTTTGCCTATGATGTCTACCTCTTGTTGCATTGCACCCTACATACATAGTATATTCAAATGTACTAATGCATACTCTATCCCTATATGATGTCACCATATATGAGCCAGTGCACCGTTTAATCATCTTCCTCCTCCACATGGCTTCTATGACTTCTATCAAGCTTGTTGGTGACTACTTCATTCCGGGGACGTTACTTATGATCTCTTACTATGTGTTAAGACTTTCTCTTTGACCTATGTATTAACTTGGCCCCCCCGCTTATCTATGTAGTAGAGGTGTTGTTGGATATGTTATGTACCTATGCTATGAGCTTTGACTCTATTGGCTCTTGATGTTCATGATACGGAGGTTACCCTTAGTCCCTATTCCCCTTGTTTACATTTATCTCTTTTGTCATTCTAATTGATTCCGCGACCAAGGATGTGTAATGATATGCTATGAGGCTTGTTTTGAATTCCTTTGGGTTCCACATTCGACAGTCACATCTAGGCCCTAGGCTTGGGTCGTGACACTTAGGGAGATTAACAACCTTGCTGTTCTCATCAGCACACCCGTAGCATGCACCCGTCTCCTTCCAACAGGCACACATGTAATTCTTCCCACACTTGCCACATTGAGGAAACAATGGACCACCATCAACTGGTGTCTTAGGAGGAGGCACCCTAGAATTAGTAAATTGACCATTAGAACCTTAGCCTTGTTGGAAATGACGATAACCACTACCTTTGGAGGTGGAAAACCTACCATCATAATGGGCCCTCTTAGGATCATGCACTCTTTTCTCCATGGGTTTTTCTCATTCAATCTATTCAGCATATACCATAAGCCTGGATATATCCATATCCCAAATAAGCATAGCCGTATGACATTCCTTCACAACCAAATCAAAGACATATGAGATAAACTTTTGTATTCTTCCACAGTGATCGGCGACAAGTATAGGAGCATACTTGGAGAGTTTTGTGAACTTGAGGGAATAGTCCCTAATACTCATACCATCTAGTTTGAGGTTGATAAACTTTGTCTTGGCTTCCCTAAGCTCATGTTGCACAAAATGATCCAGAAATGAAAACTTGAATTCCTTCAAGTTAACAACATTGCCATAAACCCTCTCCATAACCCATTGAGTATACCACATTTGAGCTACATCATTCAATTAATATGCAGCAAATCAGCACTCTCCTCAGATGTGACCCCCATAATAGTCAACACCTTAGCGAGCTCATTAATGAACTCTTAAGCATGCTAATCAGCCTTCGACCCATAAACTCCAGGGGATTTATCTTGGTAAAATTCCTCACCTTAGAAGCCAGAGTAGGATCTAGAGGAAGATTAGCCTGCCTAGTCTAAGAGGTCACCACTTGTGCAAGCATAATAAAGGTTGTAAGGAATTGACCATTAGATATAGGCGCTTTCAAAAGCCCTTGAGGAACTTGGTCTGCACAAGCTGGGGCTGGTCTCTGTAGGAGAGCTCTTTGTGGAGGCATATTCTATAATGTAACAAGGATACCATCAGGATAAGGAACCAAACATATGACCCAAAGCATGAAATAGGACATAGAGAAATAAGACAAGTCTTAGAACATCATCATAGCCTCGCACTCATAAGCATAGTGCACTCCCCACCCATTAACAGGACTCTACTCGACGTGGCATGTTGGACTCCGAGGATTATTTATAAACCTAGTGCTCTGATACCAAGCTTGTCACGACCCAGACCTAGGTCCTAGGAGTGATATGATGAATGGGAATCCACGAGTCCTCAAACAAGCCTCAAAGTATCCATATTTAGATCATCAGTTCAGAAGCGTATGTGAATAGTAAACATATAGTTATAAAGGACAAGTATGTAGGACTCACACTATGGGGATGTCATAGGGAAAGTGAGTAAAATGGATTCACATAATACATAGCACATAAATACTAAGGGGCTGGTAAGTGTACTTACTCTATGGGGGAAAATTCAAGACTTATGATCTTTCACATTGTAACATATAGACATATCATAATATCTATAGCCAATCGACATAAGGATAACCAATACATAACCATATCCATAAGAAAAATATCCAAATGCAACACTTAGTATATAATGTAAAAGACTTTCAAGATATCCAAGAGTGCCTCTAGTCATAAGAGAGGATGGGGTCCAAGACATACCCCGAGCTCACCCTTAAGTAAATAACATAAATAAATGCACTATAGTTAGATAAATGATGGTTAGTCCTTGGAAGATATGACTCACCACAACAAACAATCTTAAGATCCAAGCTAACTATCATACGGTGGATGAAGGTAGTCTTCAATCCCTACATGGATAGATTATATACACATAAAGTATATGTTAGTACAGTTGAATATACTAAGTATACGGTCATGCAACACATATGACTTATCAAACTTGCATTCAATGTTAGATTACAAGGGCATATAATGTAGAAAGAGATATATATCCAAACAAGAGTTGTGTAACAATATGCAGTGAAACTCATGATGCATGAAGTGCAATCGTGCTTATATATGATGTGATTTTAGCAGAGAAATTTGCTAACCGACAAATCAAACTTATATAAACTATTACATGAATTAGTCCGATGAAGACCTCCCATTGGTAGGAGACGATTACTTGCCAAGGGTAATCTACATCACACCTTACGACCCAGTCATTTTGATGGATGCACACCTTCATTATGACGCAGTTATTTTAGAAGAATTTCTAATATCATATCATATCATAGCAGTATGAAACCACTCCTTATGACCCAATCATTTCGGTAATGGCTACCATTCCTGTGCTGGCGTATAGTTCAAGAAAAGAGAGAGGACCTTTGGGGATAGCCTTGACGCTCCCAATCCATCATTACTAAGTCAAAATATCAAACGAGAATATTTATACATATACATACTTTCAAAAGAGGCAATAGTCATTTCAAATCCATTCAATGCACATTTAGGCTTAAAAGCTAAATATTTTTCATAATCATTCATACTTGGGTTAAAAAACCAAATCATAGTTCATAGTCATGCTTCCCATGCATAGGAATAACTCATTCACTTAACAATATGGTGAAAGCACCCAATACGCTCAAGGAGCCAATAAAATAGACATTTGTGTGATCACATTCTTGTCATAACAAATATGTGAGCTTAACTCACCAAAATCATTTTCATAAAAAAAATATGTGAGCTTAACCCACCGATAATTTCATAAATCCAATTCTCAAGAATGCATATGCTATAAATGATATGAGAATAGCATGGGTAATAGAAAGTAAAACTTAAATTAACAATACATTATGAAATTTAAGTAAAGACATAAGTAAAATTCATATTTTAATCATAAAATGGATTACCCATGCACAAATCAAGCTTTAAAGGAGACATGCACCTTCGTAACTTCATAATTTCAATGCAATTCATCATATTAGGGCTTAAATCAACTTAAGTTCATTAATAAAGCATAACCTATACTTCAACTGAATTTAATAAACAATAAATTGAAAACTCAAATTTGAAGTAGCTAAAATTCCATGAAATCGAGTGTAAAAGAGTTTGGATCTTCCTAGTTGAAAGGGACCAAGAGTCATTCCCACATACCTTAACTAATGAAGAATATTAAAGAAGAAATTTGAATAATAATTAGCCTTTCCTTGATTCCCAAGCCTAGATACATAAGAGTCCTTTGAGAGGGTTCTTCAGAGTGACTTGAGAGAATTTTAAGTGTGAGGATCAATTTGAATGAGAATAATAAAGTGTAGGTCATTTGAAAGTCTTTAGGTAACATCATAGAATCAACCATAATTATGAAAATGTCATTAATGAAACGAGTTGAAAAACTGAATATTTGTCTCAAGAGGGACCCATACGATCCGTGATAGGTCATAGGTATACATGGTCCGTGGTCCGACACATAGAAAATTTTCAGTTGACAGAGGTCTGAT
>DF358667.1:41921-90731 GCA_000787875.1 Solanum virginianum
GCCCCCCCTCCCACAAAAAAGTTGAAAAGTTTATTCTTGTTGAAAAATATCTTAGAATTTTATTTCCCCCTCCTTCCTACACCGACCCCTAACACCCTCCCCCCTCTTTGTAATAAAATTTAGAATTTATTTCTTGAAACAAATCTCATATTTGAAAAGTTCTGTTTTTAACCCCTCCTACTTCGACGACCTATCAACCCACCCCACCACCACCCCCAAACCCCCCATGATAAAATATTTTTAAATTTTAAAAAATTCTATCCCCCCAGCCCCCCTAAAAATTAATTTTTAAAAATCTTTTAAAATTCTAAAAATTTTATGATTTATCTTCTCCTACAGTACCCTCCTCCCGCCCCATAAAAATTTTTAATTTTATTTTAATATTTCAAATTTTTAAAAATTTTATTTTTTACTCCACCCGTACCTGACCCCCCCACCCTCAAAAATATTTTTTAAAAATTATTTTTTGTAGAAAATAAATTATGTAAAAGTTTGGTCTGGATTCGGGTGTGGTTGAATTTTGATTCAAAAGTAGAGGTCGAGTCTAAATTTGGAAGTTGAATATTTGGTTGAAAATTGAGTTGGGTCCGACACAAGGTGTCGGGATTGGGTCCTATATTGATTACTGCGGTCAATTTTTATGTGAGTTACTTTTTTAAAAAATATTTTTTATTTTCTAGCAAGAAATATATGATATTTTCTAAAAACATATTTTTATTCACTAATTAAATAATAAAAAAATTCAAATAATATTTTTCACTCATGAACCAAACATGAGAAAATAAGTTAGAAACCAACTTATTTTTCAAGAAAATATTTTCTAGGAAAATATTTTTCACTGAAAACAATTTCCTTCATAGCAAACACACCCTTCATGTATGTGAGATTTAATCAATGGGTACCTTTTTACCTATTGAGTTGCTACGGTAAACTTCATTCTTCAATTAATGATTACAGCAAAATCTAGAATTCGTAAGAAAAGCATGAATTTCATATATTTCAGTTCTTCCTATTAATATTGTTTGAATGCTTATTTGTATTTTATAAAATAATTTTTATATAGTTATTTTAGTGATTCCTCAAAATACTTTTTATATGTCTTTAGACCTGCAACTTTCTTTCATTCAGTGCATAGAAATCCTGATGAGTAGTTTTACATTTAACCTTTCAGTTCCACATATTTAGAGATGCTTTCAGATAAACTGTTTATCATTTTAATCTCATTTTGTTAGTATTATCAAGCTATTCAAGTTACTAGTATCATTCAGTTGGGAGTATTACTTAGCATCAGATGGATGTCGGAATGAAGGCTCATCAGTCAATTATGCTGAGACCTTAAGTAGCCATTCTTAAGTTACAAAACTATGTGTCACTATAGATTTAAAGGGGTCACCCGTTGGAATGAATTTGACAACCTAGTCTTTTTGGACATCAATTTAATGGATCCATGTTAGCTAATTTTGTAATATTGATGAGGTACGAAAAACTCTTCCAGTTGGTAGGTTGGAATTTGGTTAGATCAAATGGAGTATGTCAATTATCTTTATCTTCCATCGTTTAGTCTCAAATATTATACGACCTTGTATTTAGTTATGTCAATTCAATATTAACTAATTGTATGTTTATTACTTGGTCATTACATCAGATTATTTATTTTAGTTTCATATTTAGTTTAGTGTCTCAAAATTATCATGTTAACTTATTTGAATGGTAGTACATATGTCACATGCTCAGTACTTTTAAAGTACTGACTGTGTACCTTTTTATGCTATATTGTTCATAATATAGATTCAGACACTCAACATTTAGCTTATAGTAGTATGATCCTACATCATCTCGGCAATAAATTTTGGTGAGTAGCAGTGGGATGATGATGAATATATAAATCAATAAAGTAGAGTTTGGTGGGTCCTCATTTTTTAGGAGAAGACCTATTATTATTTTCCTTATCAGTTATTCAATTTTAATAACCCTCTAGGTTATTTTTCTTAACTATTTCCATTTTGTCAATTAGAGCTTTCCTTAGAGACCCCTAGTCCTCTACGACCAGATGGCACTGGTAGCTCAATTTTCTAGTTGTTCATTCAAATTTTGCACAACCTTTTGTATTTAGAGGTCTTTATAACTTGAATAATTGACTTTGGTTAAAAATATATGAAAACGGCCTTAGAATGGATTTCTGATAGTTCCATCAGCTTCGAAATGACTAAATCAGGCTAGAAGTGTGGTTTGATCAATTTTTTCAATTTTTGATGTGGATTTAAATCATTTTTAGACTTTAAAGGTGGCCAGTGGTTGACTTTGGTCAATATTCTTGGAAACATGTTCGAACAAAAATTCTTACAACACGATTAGCTCTGGAACGTCGAGTTTAATCTAGAAAGATCTTTAGTTAAACTCTCAATGCTTCCAAATTCATTGCGAACACCTAGTTATGATGATCTCGTATCAAAATTTGATTGCACTATTGAGGTCAAGATGTCAAATTTGATGGATATTATAGTTTATTTGCATGCATGGGGTTCTAAACAAATCCTAAGCACCCCGTTGGAGAATTCAACTTTGCCAAATTCAGCATTTTCAGCTGATATCTGGTGCAAGAGGATTTGTTCTTGCAGTCATCTAGGCCATGTTGATGGAGACCTGGCAATTTGGCCTTCGCGATCGTGGGCCTCTTGCTACATTCACAAAGGTACGGGTTCATTGTTCTCCATATTTGCGAAGGTCATTTTTGTGGTACTATGCAATTGTAAAGCATTGTTCATCACCATCGTAGAGGTCAATTGTGCTGGTCTATTTTATTTATCCTAGTCATGATAAGCTTGAGGTATAAAATTTCGAATATGATATTTGCAGCGGTATAAGTCCTAATTTAGTAATTCAAAGGTCTATCTTGTGGGCTTTTTAATAAGGAACATGTTGGTAAGCTCAAAAACTAGCTTGGGACTTCTGTTTGAGTAAATTTATTTCTTTAGCATCTGCCATGGATGTTTTGTTGGGTAAACTTTTGGAATATTTCAAGACTCAATTTCTTGAGAATCTTAGGTCCAATTAGAGAGATTCTTAGGGCTATTTTGGGTGATTTTTTGAGAAAAGTACTATGGTGTGTTCAGAAAGTATATTAATGGCTTTAGTTTTTGTAAATTTCTTATTTTTGGCTGTTGTAATTTTTTAGTTTTTGGGGAAATTTTTGGATTTTATTGCTTATCGTTGTTATGATGTTTTCAATCCCTAAATTATGTCCAATTTTAGGACATGAGCTCAAGGACATATTTGGGACCTATTTTTTTAGGGTTAATTCTGGAATTCTAGATACAGGTCTCACCTTCATTTACCCTAAACATGGTCCATCCCTATTATTTGTAAATTTATTGTCTAAACGACCGTAATGATTTTATGGTCTCATTTTTGATAGCATGACAATGATCTGAGGCTGTATGAAAGGAAAAATATTTGGCAAAGTAGTTTAGATCACACATGATGCCTACAAGTAGGTTACAACTTTCCGTTTCATAGATTTAGCTAGAATGTGTGAAATTATGTTGAGGTAGATGGAAGTTGGGTTCAAATAGCTTACTTATATATTTTAAATGTTAGAATGCATGTTTTAGGCCTATTTTAGGTAATTTTGAGAAATTAAAAATGTGTGACTTCTTCCATTGTTTGGTAGTGCTTAAACTGTTATTGAATTCATGTATATGTTGTTATGGATTTTGTTGGATATAGTGTAAGTTGATTGAAACCTTCATTAGATGATCCGACATCAACCTAACTTGCTTAGATCCTTGTAGAATGGCATAGCAGACTAGAGTCTAGTAGTTGGGTCATATCTAGGTAGTAATATTGCTATTATGAATACCTTTATCCATAATTTCCTAAGTCTCATGCCTTATGAGAACCGTTGGTGATACTACACTCCGTGTTCAATTTGTTTTCGGTCCCGGTTGAGCCTCAGGCGATTACATCTAGTCATTGAATCATGGAAAGTGATATCAACTGACATTAGAGTTTAGTTTGAAATGAATGTATTTGGAAGCTTTGATTAAATGGTACATGAGTATCTGGGTACTAGGCTATGATGAGTCCTAGATTTGGACTCATATTTGTGCTTAAATGGTGTATAATATTATCCTCGATGCATCATTTTTTCTGGAATCTAACATAAATTGTTGAAAACTGACAGGTTCAGTGGTCAAGAAGGATCGAAGGATAATTGAATGCAAAATAAAGAAAAAGAGGCAAAAAGGTGATTAAAAAGGGCATCGCCATTGCAATTTGGTGCACTTTCCAATTGCTATGGCGATCGCCTAATGTTATACTACTGAACCCTTGAGGAGTGTCATAGATCGGGGATCAAGTAACATTTTAGTACTTTGCCGAACATGTTTAGTAAGCTAACATGTACCCATTGAAAGTTACAGAACCTAATAATGGTCGAAGGATTTGGTACATTTCAACTCAATGATGTTGAGGAATTTTGATGCATCGCCAATCAAAGTTGGTGAACTCAGAGTTTATTGCTGAATGTTATAGAGGCAAAGTAAAGGAAAATCAAGTGACAACTCATTGATGGTATCGAAAGTTAGGGCATTGTCAAATATATTAGCAATACCCGGTGTACCTCACCGAGTGGTGATTCAGGTAGATATTAGGAGTGTATTTAAAGCAATTTGTATAGATTTTTTTAGGACACTTTTAACTTACAATTATGTTCACATTCTTACGTACAATTTTTACTTACACTTTTGAGTACTTAGTTTTTGAGAGAGAAGCTCTTGGTACTTCATTTCTGAAGAAAAATTATAACCAAATACTTTCATCACTTAGTTTCAATTCAAGCTACAAGTATGGATGAAAATCATGGTATAATTTCCTATTCTTTTATCATGTGTGGCTAAAATCACCCATGTTTGGGGATGTGCAATGTAGTTGAATGCTTGAATCTTGTAGTGGATTTTTGATTTGTTGATTAATTGTGCCTTAATTAATGTGGTTTATATTTTCTACTCTCTATAATTGAAAATTTGAGGTTGCAAACTTAGGGTATATGTATAGATCTTCAATTACAACATAATTTTAAGTAATTAGAGTAGATTACATAATGGTCATGGGTTTTTGTTGATTAGCTTAGAGTCCTTGATTGGGTTCAACCGACTAAGGTATTGGATAGATTTGCTAATTAATTGCATGGGTTTCTTGGATTTCGCATGTGATTTGGGTGTGAGACTTATTTAGGTTCACATCGATGCGCCACTTTAGTGTAATAGCTATTGTGGTTATTAGTAATGTAGCCTTCCCACATATAATTAGTGCTAATTGTCAAGAATTGAGTCTCATTTATACGACTCATGTTCAACTATGCACACCCTCATCATGTCCCTTTCTATTGAGTTCAAATTAAAACACTCTCTTTTGAATTTTAGTTAATTAGCTACTAATTATACTTAATTCTTTAGATCATTTTCTATACCTATAACTAATTAGAACAAGTTCTACTTCGATCCATGAATCATAACAATGTTCCCTGTGGGATCTCCATCTCTTTAGTTGGGTACCTTATATTGACAACAACTATTGTACTCCTTACTAGTTTTGGGATACACTTGACAGTTATGAAAATGGTGTCGTTTTTTGTGAATGGTGCATTGATTCTAGTTTAGAAGTTATTCCTGAACTAATTTCTTGTAGTTGAATTTACTTACTTGTTTTTTCCTTTATTGTTGATTTCTAATCACAGATGAATATATGAGTGTGTACGAAAGTGTAGTTGGTGTCTGTGTGTGTAACTTGAATGATGTCAATGTGGATCAATTGGGGAGTATTAGCACAATTCATTTGCCTTTATTGTGGAGAATACTGTTTTTCATGTCATGGGTACTGTGCTTCAATTACTTCAGCTGAAGGGATTATTTGGAGACCTCGCTCATGAGGATCCTCATGAGCATATTCATATTTTGTTGGGTGTATGCAACCCGTTTACATTCAAGAATATTTCTCAAGAGTCTATACGGCTAAGCTATTTTCTCTAGTGGGAGAGGTTATGAGATGGTTGGCTGAGCTATCAAGAGATTCAATAACTTCTTGGGATGAATTGACTAATGTTTTCTTTGAGAGGTCTTTCCCTCCATCTAATATGTTGAAACTTCGTGATAGCATCTAAAATTTTAGGCACATTGAGGGGAGCCATTTCATAAAACTTGGTTGAGGTTTCAAAAGTTATTGCTTCAATTTCCTAATAAAGGATTGGGTGACAACTTATTGTTGCAGTATTTTTACTGGAGTCTTGATGATGTAAACAAAGGGTATTGAGGATCAACTTGTTCATGGTGGCATTATGAGGCAAACCTTTGTTGCTTCCTCTAATTTGCTTGATGAGATAATAAAGATTAACCTCGCTTGGTGTACAAGGGATGACTTGGTAACTCTACTTACCTTGGGAAAAATGGAGCAAATTGAGAAAGATCATGAGAGCAACAAAGCCATGGCTAAAGTCATGACTCAACTTGATTTATTGATAGAGATGTCATGGTGATGGACCAAAAGGTGTTAATTATATTAGTTCGAGTAGGGGTGTTTATCTCGATGATGCTAATTTTGAGGCTATGTGCAACGAAGAGGTGTAATATGTTGGAAACATGTGGGAGGTTCTCAATAAGGACCCACAAGTTAGGAGGTTAGAAATGTAGAAAAAGTTGAACTAGAAATGTTTCAGAGGCAATGTATGAGCCCACTTCATAGCCCATGGTTCACTCCACGAGTCGTAGACCAGGCTCATGGATTGGGAATAGCAGGATTGAAATTTGGCTACGTGTCAAAGGGGATTACGAGATCTATTTATGGTCCATAAAAGAAACTACATATAGTAGAAAGGTGTTATGGAATGAAGCCCTGAGTTGAAGAGAAATATGTGTTTTTGAAGTTGAAACCACGAAAAATAGGATGACTCATCGTCCTGTTTACTTGTATACCCAATATATCTCCTATGTTTTGCCAATGTGGGATTTCTATCTAACTATAGGTTACTAAATACACCTCCCCTCTATGGACTCTGCTTCCTCACTGAGGATTTGGCTCATTACATGGGATTCTCCTAGACTCATCACTGAGATTCTACCTCACTAGGATTTGCTTAAACTTAATTGAACTCTAGCCTACATCAACAAGGTTTACATAGGAATGGCTCTGATACTATCTGTAATGGCCTCGCTCGCTATTAATATTATCTGCTTTGGGCTTAGGCTCGCACAACTTCAAAATATGCCACTAGTAGATAAAGTTTGTTTACTTATATACCCAGCATCTATCCTATATTTTGTCTATGTGGAACTTCAATTTAAAGAAGGGTTGTTACATAAAAATCTATAACAACCTAACCTGCTAGTGATATTTTCTATTTTAGGACTAAGCCCGCATGACTTCAAATTATATTACTAGTAGGTAAGGTATGTTTACTTATATACCCAGCATCTTTCCTATGTTTTGTTGATGTGGGACTTCTCATCTTAAAATGGGTTGTTACATACACCCCCTCTGTGGAGTCAGTATCCTTGCTGAGGTTTGTCCCACCACATGGGATTTGCCTAGACTCAACACTGAGATTTGCCTCGCCTCACTGGAATTTTTCTAAACTCTGTTGAACTCTAGCCCAAATCGACAAGGCTACCACAGGAGTGGCTCTGATATTATTTGTAACAGCCTAGTCGCTAGTGATATTATCTACTTTGAGGATTGTTTTAAAATGCATCACTAGATCGTAAGGTATGTTTACTTATATACCCAACATCTCTCCTATATGTTGTCAATGTGAGACTTTTCATCTTAAGATGGGTTGTTACATTAGTCAAAGGAAAGGCAACAGAAGAAAACCCCTAAACAAATCTTCTATAATAAATAGTCAAACCCAAGAAGCTCCTAATATTGGAAGGAGACAATGGTCGACACTAATTCTTAACCGTCTCTGTCTTCTTTGGATCTACTCTAATACTTATATGCCGATTAAGGTGTATTCCCACAAAGTGTGAGATTTGATATTTTCGTTCCATCACATGTGTTTCATAGGATGCATTATTTTAACTATCATCACCTGAAATAATGTGGCAAAGAAAACCCACCTCCCTGAGCCAAAACTCACACTTGCTAAACTTGGCATAAAGTTTCCTATCTTTCGATGTTTGTAACATAATTCACAATTGGTCATCATTCTTCTTTGCATCTTGTGAATAGATCAATATCATCTGTGAACACAACTATGAACATAACCAAATATGGATTGAATATCCTATTCATCAAATCCATGAAAGCGACGGAAGCTTTTTTTAGTCCAAAAGACATAACCAAGTCGGTAGAATCTCCATACCTAATTCTAAATGCCATCTTAGGAATGCCATCTTCCTTCGACCTCAATTGGTGATATCCAGACCGAAGATAAATCTTAGAGAAGTACCTTACACCTCGTAGTTGGTTAGATGGGTCATCAATCCTCAAACATAAGGGTATTAAGCTATTCTTACCAAAAACCTCAATTCCTTGCACTTTCATTTTCTCTTGTTGCATAAACATATTTAAATGTTTATGGACTATTTTGAGAAATATTTTAAGTATAGGTCTTGAAGTTTTCATAAAAAGATTTTTAGATTGCATTTTTGCATTCATACTGGGGTTATTAGCTACCTATTTAACTCTTTAGAGCCTACGTTTTGTATATTCGGGGATGAATGTTCCAAATGGGAGATATTGTAACGTCTCGCAAGTCAAGAGGTTAGAAATGTAGAAAAAGTGAAACCATAAAAGTTTTAGAGGCAATGTATGATCTTACTTCGTGGCCCTTGGTTCAATCCACAAGTCGTAGATTAGGCTAATGGATTGGGAGTTACAGGATTGAAATTTGGCTAAGTGTCAAAGGGGATTATGAGGTCTATTTACAATTTATAAAAGAAACTATGAACCGTAGAAAGGTGTAGTGTAATAAAGCAGTGAGTTGAATGGAAATATGTGTTTCTGAAGTTAAAACCATGAACAATAAGAGAACTCATGATCCTATTGACGGACCATAGTTTCATCTCATGGTTAGGGTCATGAAGAATGGAAAATTTGTTGAGTGTTGGAGGATACCACGAGGGGTTCTAAGACTTGTATATTGTTCTACAAACTATAGATCAGTTTTATAGATTGGCTGATCAAAAAGAAGTATCGAAAGATTAGAAAAGGAGAATAGGATGACTCAAACCATGACTCGTGGTTTGGACTATGTCCTGTAATCAAGGTCATGGATTGTGATCCGATAGTTTCAATGAAGGATATTATTTCCTTTTCGTGTGCCCTAAACTTAAAACTGTGTTGCTTTGAGGATCCTCAGCCCCTATTTAGACCCAAAACTCTCCTAGAACCCCATAATTACTCTTCTCATCCCCTCAAAATTTCCTAAGGCAAAAATACTCTCCAGGAAGAACAAAGTAAGCTAGGGTTTTCCATTCAAGAAGCTTCTTCCCCCAAACTTCTCTAGGCCTTTCCTTAAGGTCAAACAAAGGTATGTGAGCTTGATGTATGGGTATATTACACCCATAACATTCTCCGTTAAAACCTTTTACCTTTTTCTTTAAGTTCTTTTAAAATATCAAGTTGCATGCCTATGACTTTAAAGATGTTTTTATGATGCATTTTTTAATTTATTTTGTCTATAATAATATAATGTAATGTTTACCATGATTTTCCTTGAATATTAAGTTAATAACTATGAGTCCAATATTTAGGGTTTGATTGATGATGTGCGGATTTTCTAGTAATTGTTCAAAAGATGCATATTTTACCATATTCATATATTATCCCATTGATTTATGAGATTTCGAGTTAAAATACAAGCCCATTATGTTTAAATAATTGTTTTTCATGGTATATGTTGATGATGAGGGCATAAAGGAAAGATTTAAAATTAATAAATTTGCCAATGATATAAGCATGTTGAGGTTTCCCTTAGAGGATGTTTATGATGGACCCCAAAATGAAAGACCAATTCCCACTTGGTGGTTTCCGATGTTTTGAGTTACTCTTATGAAATTGCTACTTATGATTGTAAGTTACATCATATGACTATGTATATTTTTTTAAAGTATTTCATGGGATTAGCTTAGTACCAAATGAGGCATTGAGGTGGGGTTCGATAAGTAAACCCTAGTAGCAACCATAGGAGCCCTTGTAGGCTAGGCTAGTGGATCCACATCGGCCATATATGTTAAATAAAGATGCATGCTAAGTGATGGAGTTCCACCTAGCAATTGGTCTCCCCATGCCAACATAGGGGGTTATTTTAGATCCTACGTAGTAGCTCACATGGTCTTATATGCCGATTAAGAACTTGTATAACATAACATCATAAGGAGGGCTTTACAGTTATTTTAGATCCTACGTAGTAGCTCACATGGTCTTATATGCCGATTAAGGTGTATTCCCACAAAGTGTGAGATTTGATATTTTCGTTCCATCACATGTGTTTCATAGGATGCATTATTTTAACTTCTATGTTGAGATTTATTCCTTGTTTATGCTTAAGCACATTGGATGATGACTTTACCATCCCATACATCGAGACTTATAATGTTTATGAATGATGGCATTACAATTTCATGCTTTCATTGCACTTAACATACTTAGTACATTTCAATGTACTAATGCATATTTTTCCTACATGATGTCACCAGTTGGAACTAGCACTCACTTCCTCTATCGGCATATGGCTATCTTATTAACGATGAAGACTAGAAGTATTGGTGAGTCCTTAGTTCGGGGACTTCACTAATTTTAGTCATGCTTGTATTCTCTGGATGGTTATATATTTTAGAATTGATGTCTGGAGACTTTTACATTCTATCTTATTTTAATGTCTTTACGTTTTGAGATGACCTAAGACTAACCCGCTAGGTCATGTGTAGTTGGTATGTTCAAACTATGATGTTTTGTTGCATTGTTCTTGTTGGAGCTTTAATGTCCTCCCTTAGTCCCTTTCCTTATTTTATTTTTGGACATGTTGATATTAACCTATGAATACTTAATGTATGCTAAGATGGATTAGATGAATTTCTTATGGGTCCTTCATTCATTTTACCATGAGTAGGCCCCAAGGTTGGATCGTGACATTCTCGACCTTCCAAAGGCAAGCTGAGAATCAATATTGGACAAATGGTGTCACATAAGGGATAGGGTCTAAGGGATAAGTCTCAATAAAATCTCAACATCACATCAGTACATAACATAGTATCCAACAATACCTCTAAACATGAATAGGATGGGGGTCAAGACATGTCCAAGGCTTACCCTCAAACTAGAAAGTAAAGTGGAATAAAGTTTGAATATAAGATAGAAGTAGGATATTGTCCCTGAACTAGAGGACTCACCACGAGCATAATCTTCACAAATCCAAGCTATCCACGTGGAGGATATTGAGGAGCACCAGTCCCTACATGGTTAAATCATGTAGGCAAAAACATATGCATTAGTTCTTTGAATGTACTTGTATGTGGGCATGCAATACACAAACACGTGAGTCATAAAAGTAGCGAACAATATGATAATTTAGAAACATCACTTGAAGCTTAAAATATATGATAATGAGGGACATAGGTTATCATGCATAAGTAAAATAACCATATCCTTTAAATAAATTGCTTCTAAATCAAAGAAAGAACTATCTAATCTAAATGAGACCGTAGAAATCATAATGAAGGACACCATATATTCTTGGAAAGGGAGTTGTATACCTTTTTGAGAAATTCCAATAACAAAGGACCATAACATATATGAAGAAAACCATGCATGCTTTAGAGACAACGAGTTATACAACTTTAAGACACTCTTGGGCTTGACATAAAGGAACCATCATAATCATCATAAGAGGGACAACTTAGGACCATAAGGAGAACTTGAACATGTGTGGGAGTAACCTTTAATCGACATAAACCATGTGAGCTAAGACATGGAATTTCGGTGTTTCCCCTAGATCAGAAGAAAGGGGGAAGTCACTTGCCAAGGCAACCTCCTAAGATGCCTAAGTGGATCCACTAAAGTAAGCTATTAAGCAACCTCTACTAATGGGTGGTCTAGAAGCCAACCTCTACTAGTGGTGACCGCTATTTCCAACGATGGCATGTAGTTATGGGATAATGAGATTCTACTAATGGTCTCTTACCCTAGTTATTGGGAAGTTTCCGCATTTATTCTAAGTCCACCGGTGCTAAGTGTGACTCTTACAGAATGACCACTTCAATCATAGAATCATATAGTATAGAGAGGTATTCTACTAACTCATTCCATAAAAATCTTGAAACAATGGAGAGGATTCTACTAACCCATCCCATAAGACTTTTGAACATAAATCATCATTATAAGGTTAGCTCTTAGATCTTGTCTATGCCTCTACTGTCAGTTGAGCATCATAATTTTTATGCCTCTACTATCTGTGTATCATCATCTCATAAGCTTGACTAGGTGGAGGACTCATACCTCAATCATTTATTCATGCTAAACATCATAAGACTAGTCTC
Organism: Solanum virginianum; assembly: GCA_000787875.1. Classification (NCBI taxonomy): domain Eukaryota; kingdom Viridiplantae; phylum Streptophyta; class Magnoliopsida; order Solanales; family Solanaceae; genus Solanum; species Solanum virginianum. The sequence continues at coordinate 54,455 of DF358667.1, forward strand.
ATTAGACATACAAAAATGAGGGTGATCATGACATTTACAACTTGTATAACATAACATCATAAGGAGGGCTTTACAATACGTAGCTTTCATAAGATTTAAACAAATTTCACATTATACTTAATATACCACATCCTCTATCACATTCATGAACTAGTATACATATAGTGAAACCTTTTCATCATTCATAAGAAACTTCCTCATTAAACCCTCATCATTAAAAATCATTCAAAATTAGCAAACTCAATACGATAATTGGATGGGCTCATGCATGTAATTTTAAATCATTTAAGTCAAGATTACTATTCATGAAAGTAATTCGATTTATCAATTTATATCATCCCTAGAATAACCCACCTCAGTTATACATATCATTTTTCAAAACATGGACATGAAAACATGAAATTCATCTCACACAATTCTCAACTTCATAGTTATAGTCATAACATGTATAATCTCATACTGGCTCAATATTATCAAAGAGTAGCTCATCAAAATCAATGCTTTATAAAATCAAAGAAAGGGAGCTTCATATTGTTAAAAATATTCACAATGTTCTCAAGAGCTCATAGCATACATAATATCTGTTCAACATTCTTAATATTCATAATTTAAATGTCTTACAATAGGACTTTCATCAACATAGAAGTTTGTCAATTACTTTAGCCAAAACATGGTAGGTAATATGTACATAAGCTTAAAGACACGCAATTCAAGAATATAAAAGAAAAGACGAGTAAATCAATTCATTTGGAAATCATTTAATTCAACCCACCAACATTATAATAGAAACCCTAATTTGGGTGTCATGAAATCCATCTTCATTTCCACAAATTCTTTCATAGCTTTTCATAGCATCATAGAGTACGTAACTTTAATATTATAAAATCTATCACAATATTAAACCCCAATGGTAGTTAGACATAATAAAATTATTACTTGAAGAATTCAAATAAAAGGCATGTATACAATGCATAATAAGAATTACCCATAAAGAATCTAACCTTGAAATCATGTAATTTCATGAAAAAGGGAGAGTTGAGCTCCATGGGTGAAAGGACCCACGGATGAAGACTCACATACCTTAAACTTGAGATTTTCTTGAAAGGAACTTGAAGAAGACTTAGGCTTCACTTGGTTTCTTGAATTCTAATAGGAGTTTTTGAAAAAGTTTGAGATTGAATGGAAGATTTATGAAGATTGAAGAGGATTTTTAGAGTATTTCTTTGAGTTCTAGGGCATAAAATGGCTGAAAAATGTGAAATTCTCATCTATATAGGCATACAGTTATTACCCAAATGCCCTTAGCTAAAATAGAGAAAATTCAAAAATTTTGACCTAAGCCGCAACAAGTCTGCGATGCGGACTAGTCGTAGACCCCTATTGGTTTGTGACATTTTACCGAAAAAATTATGTTTTTGACATGGGCAACCTATACCTTTGTAGGTAACCATTCTCCAACGCAATTTTGCCCTCAGAAAAAGAATATAAAGTCAGAATTGCGAAATTCTGTACGAATTTTAAGATGTTAAAAAAATACATAGGGTCTTTTTCGAGTTATGTTGAGGGGTGTTACACGACTTCAAACAAGCAATTGGAGACTCATCTTTGGAATATTTTGGCTTGTCTAAATCAAAGGCACAAGGGAGGTCCATCAAGTGATACTTTCGATAACTCAAAGAATGATCCGTCATAATCCATGTCTCTCTAAAAAAATTTATAGGGGATGAGAAACACGAAAATGTGGAGAAGGTAAAGGAAAATAGGAAACCTTCTATTATTTTTTATGATGAAGTAATCGAAGATGTTAATGAAGATATTCTTGATCTAGAAGATCTTACACTTGGCAATTTTGAGAATAATTGTAATCTCAAAGTGGGGAGGGGTCTTCAAGAAAGGTCAAGCCTTCCAAAACCTCTTCCGTCGAGGTAAAAGCTCCAAAGTTATAATGAAACCTCCTTTTCCTCAATCTTAAGTATCATTAATTGACTATTCTTATAGCCCAAGATAAAGAATAAGATAAGCCCAAGTCTTCAGCACTTATTCCATGAAAAATAAGATCTATATGTTAGTATGTTGGTGTTGGAAAATCTGGGCAGAGTGGAGTCGGACCATTTCTTGCTATTGGGAGTATTAAACTATATTTCACTATATCTTGGTGGATAGTTTTAGTCCATTCTAAGTGTGCCTCTAAATTTTTTAAATGTATTATTAAATTTTCATGTCTTTGTTTCATATACCAATATGTACCTTTTTGGTTTCTTATTTCAGTTAAAAATTCTAGGTTTGTTGACATGTTTAAGGTGATTTTGACACTTATGTTGAGATTTTTGAAATGCTGTTTAAGTGCATTGTTGCATTCATGTGTTGGGCTGAAATGATCTTGGTTACTTCTCTTATATATGTTTCTTTCACATTTGGGGATGAATGATCCCAAGCGGGAGACATTGAAATGCCCCAAAAAGTGCCCAAAAATGTGCCTCGAAAATGCCCATAATCGTAATTTCCATATATCTCAAAATTAATGCGTGATATCAAAAATCCGACTCAATACTCATGATCAAGGGGTAAAATTGGGTGGAAAATGGGTATAACCCCAATTTTAAAGCATCCATTGCAAAATTTAATTTTTCCAAGTTTGCGCAAAATAGTAAGGGTCCGCGACCCTGGCCCGACGCGGTGTCACGACCCAACCCCGTGGGCAGTGACTAGTGCCCAGTTGGGCACCTAGACATACGTATGAAGCCAGATTCCAATTATAATACTAACTTACTTACAAAAATTTCGGCATAGTTTTCTCTGTTTTACTGACTACCTACCTACATACAGAAAATCTCAGCACACAATACATACATATATATACACGCGGGCCGACAAGGTCACCGTTGCGGTTAAATCGCCCAACATACACAACATATGTACATGATATACAAACTGACATGTCCGACACTCACAGGAATCCACAGACCTCTATACAAATAGACTGAATCGTAGGATGGGATAGGGCCCCGTCGTACCCTCAAATGAACATAATACAAATTAAAGAAGTAGCATGTATACCAAATAGTTGCTCCAAAGCAAAGGAGCTCTTCAAAAAGGCAGACAGGGATCCTAAGTTGGTGGCCCGCTACTCTGTGCGTCTGTACCTGCGGGCATGAAATGCAGCCCCCGAAGCAAAGGGGGTCAGTACGAAATACGTACCGAATATGTAAAGCAGAAAGTACAAACTGTAAACGAGAGTAATAATCCAAACAGAGGTATAAAAGGTCAAACTCATATGCAAATGTCAAAGGAATATTTTTTTTGGCTTTTCAAAATATCAAACTGATGCCTAACTAACCGGAATGATGGAGACCTCCAAACTCGCGCCATACCACAGCATCACACCAGAAAGTTCAAATGTCGAAATCTCTGACACAAATCACAAATGTGGGATAAGTGAGCCAGGCGTCCCTATACTCACAAATCCTATAGTAAATGTGGCATGAAGCCACCAAACCAAAGGCCCAATCTCACCATATCACCAAACTAAGCGAAGCTGACCCTTGGGCCGAGCCGACCCTACCGTATCTAGCCAACTTCAGAATATATAGATATATAGTATAATATGCATGACAACAATTGGCCCGGGAACTGGTGAACGAGATCATAATAGTCACGAATAGAGTCGTGAGAAATCACCAGCAGTTTATGCATAACTTATGGGATCATATATAACTTTACCAGCAAGTTCCAACAAACATATGTATTAGTGGTTATGTCAAAGCATTATTTCATTGAACTATTAGTTGAACCCAAAATCCAGTAACTTCCATCTTCCAATGTTTGTTTAACATATCTCAATTTTTGCACGATTACAACAGTTATGTGTCAAGTTCAATAATTTTGACTATTCTTACAAAAATGCAAAAAGGTTACTCATGTATTTGGTTTAAGATGTCTGCACTGAATAGATACATAAATGATGGCTCAGGGAATTTATATTTACATCAGCTTAATTTATGATTACTTAGTTTATTTAATCATACTTAAGACCTGATTTCTAGGCTATAAGCATTTCTCAACAGTGGTCACAGGAAAGAGTTGTTCTATTTCTAGGCTATAAGCAATTCTCAACAATTGTGTGTGACAATGTTGGTGGTACAACCGCAGCTGCTTCTCTAGAGACTTTGCTGAAGTGCCCGTAAATTGTCATTCTTAATGAAGGGCACACTCCGCGAAACGAAGACACAGATGTTTTGACTTCACTTGAGAAGGTTTAGACACGATTGAAGGTGGTGCTTTCTGCCATATTATACCAAATAATGTTTAATTCACTTGAGAAGGTCCAGACACGACTGAAGGTGGTGCTTTCTGGCACATTATACCAAAATAATGTTTAACAGGTAGAAACTGTTCTGCTAAAGATAGAGTTGATGAAGAGAAGATTGATATGCTATTAGAGAATTTGGAATTGAGGGAAGGAGTGAAGGCCAAATTCTACCTGAATCTGCTGCATCTGTGTGATACAATAAATGGAAAAATGCTTGTAGAGAGGTTAACTGTTAAGACTAAGGGTTACACTCTGGGAAAGGAAATATTCAAGATCACTGGTGATATAGATGCGAACATCAGGACGTGCATTCCGACCAGGCCAGGAGAGGAAAGTATACACTTACAGATTCAGGAGACTCCTAAGAATTGTGCTTGGCAAGTGAAACAAACGGTTATGTTCTGTGGTAAACATTAAAAAAATGGTAATAGGTCATAATCAACCAACAATTTCAAGGCGGTCTCTCTCAACTCATAATTTTACAACTTATATGCCCTTCAGAGTTTTGTAATTTATGAAAGTTTTCCTAAAAGATAAGTTTATTTGAGAATAAGGCTGATGTTAATCGCACTCTAACACAAATAACTTGTGATGAAATAAAATATCGTACTATTACATATGGAGGGATCAACACTACACCAATAATATAAACATGGAGAATCAATGTTCCAGGTGGACAAACAAGAATACCATTTGAGTGTAGACCCGAAGATAAATTATGTGCTTTGTTGGAACAGAATTTGATTCTAAAAAGGTATAGAAGATTGTTTTTACTTGCTTTTCAGCCAAATAGTAACATTCAACACACACTAAACTCTAGCTTCTTTGATATCATGATTTTGAGATGAAGAAAAAAAAGAGTACATTTTTATACACATTTCTTTCCACAATTTGTAAGTTATTTTATGTTTAAATTTGTTTGTAATCAAGTCCAGGTCATCATCTCCATTGTAAATTAGTAAGGTAACAAATAAACAGGAGTGGCAAGCTTACACTTTTAGAAAATAGAAATGCATCCGTAATGCGAATTTACGATATATACTTCCCAACGGAACAGATGGTAATGTAGCAGCAGTAAGTTGAAAGAGGAAAAGAAGTACTAAAAAAACTGTTTAGAAGACTAAGGTAGGAGGAAAACAGAAAAAAAAGAACTTGAAATGCAATGGTTTATTAAACAACCCCAAACTAAAGAAGAGGAGGCCATTAAAAGTAAGTTACAGAACATTCCACTTCATTTTTATGGTCAGCTTAACAATTGCAGTATAAAGATGTGTTTTAACTGTCAAAGAATAAATTCTTTCGAAACCCATCCAATTTTACATATTATTATACTTGGCAAACTGCAAGGACCTAGAAGTCAAGAATATGACGAATGTTCATGGGAATACCAAGGAACGAATATAAGTCCTACATAAGCTTGAATTGAGGGAAAAGGGGTCTCTCGAGACTCATATCATTGTCTATATTTAGCTAAGTCATGCCAAAAAAATAGAGTGCTTTACATACCTCAATTACTTCTCCAAAATAATACAAATACAAACCCAGTCCAATTGATACTTTTGGATGTTCAATGTCTACAAACAGGTCACAATAACGCCAAACGGTTAGCTAAAGGCCTTTTTGGGCCTTAATTCCAAATTTGCCCCTTTTACCCCCTTTTTGTTTTGTTCAAATATAACCAAACCAATCAAAGAGTGAACACTTATTCTGATTAGCACATGTAGATATATGACAGATGAGTCTAAGTCGAATTTAAAAGCTAGCTCACAAAGTGAGGATTGTCTGAATTCATATAAACCATCAGTCTACTCTCCAAACAAGGTGAGATTCTAATCCATTCAAACAATATGGCATAGCTCTACGTGAACAACAAAGAATGACCATTTAATCTGAGTAGTATCATAAAAATGAACAAAACTTTTGAAACTGGTTTGATAGGCAGAAGTTCCAGCACCAAAAACCAATCCGGGAGGCAAATCACCTCTGTTGTAATTGTCCACACAAATTTGCTTCCAAAAATTCATTAGAGATATATTTTCAATTTCACCCTAGCTTTGTCAAGTGGACAGATTATCAAATCATGAGAAACAGAGAGATATAACCTTCAATTAAGACGATGATCCTTAAATTCCCAATTTTCTTGTTGACCTTTCCTCATTTTCAGTAGGAAGTTTCGATGACCCATCATGGTAGCTTACACATACTTAATCAAGAAAGATAATGCTAAAAATTAGATAAACTCAATCATGTTTCCATGTTATCTTTTTCGGTGTTCCTTTCTTGTGAATTTGCAGAAAGAGCACAAGTGACAATGAAAGAGAGGAAGAACAAAAATTGGAGAAATGTATTTCCAAAGAAAATAGAAATAAAAACCAGCTATCCCACACAAATAGTAAAAGTCATACACACATGTCAATTAAGAAGTACACTTGTCATTCTAATTAAAAAAAAGTAACTGGGCCTAAATTAAGTATTGTTGTGTTGGGCCTTTAGTTGTTCTGGGTTGTGATTTTTTTTCTAAGTGTTGGACTTGTGTAGAAGAAATGGAAGGGTAACATGTATATATCTAAATCCTCTTGACCCCACCTCACACACACATGGTCTAATAGGAACATAACACAATTGAGGTGGGGCACCACACAACACTCTTTAAGACTCCAAGTTTTGAAAATTCTACGTGAGTTTTCAAACTTTTCAAAACGTCACTTTAGTCCTGAATTTTGTAATGGTTTCAATACGCGAGATGTGGGTTCTAACACGCGGCCAGGGCATGAACCAGTGTATTTGTTGCCAGTTTTTTACATTTCGGTCCAAGGCCTTGGGTTCTTGGTCCTAAGCATTCCTATGCATAAAATCACCTATACTAGTCATATTTCAACCCTATATAATTCAAGAAAACCCCCAAAACCCTCTCTAAAACTTAGTCAAATATTTCACCCAAATTCAAGTGTCCCAAACTCTTTTTCGGATCTCAAGGAATTCATTCATGCTTCAAGTTCTCATCCAAATTTTCATCAAGAAAATCCCCAAATTTGAGGTATGTAGGTTTCAACCATTAGGTCATTTCACTCATGGTTTCCAACCTTCTTTTTTTAAGTAAATTTCTTATTTTCAAGTTGGTTTATCTACGGGTATTTCTTATTATGAATTTGATTATAAACTATGCTAGGGTTTCATGAACTATTGATTATTTAAGAATGTTCTGAGCTATGAATTTATGATCTATCATGAGATTTGATGAGGGATTTCAATGTATCTTGCATGAGGATGTTACCAAGTGTTGGTGAATTGATTTATATTAAGTTTTCTCACATAATTTCACTCTTGAATTGCATGATTTTAAACTAGCATTAGACACCCACCAAGTGTTTGATAAAATCTCCGATTATGGATTCTTAAGTTATTGATGATCTAATGTATGGCTTATGAGTCAAGTGACTTTATGATGATGAAAGAAATGTATGTATATGTTGAATTCATGCAAAGTATCTATAGTATTGCATGTTGACCACACCTTGTTGAGGGGGTGATATGCCTCAACCACTTTGATAGGTGGTGCCATACCCATCTACCATGTTCAGGGGTGTATACCTTGACCACTTTGATGGGGGGTGACACTCTCATCTACCATGTTGAGGGGTATATACCTTGACCACTTTGATGGAGGGTGCTATGCCTATCTACTATGTTGAGGCATATATACCTTGACCACTATGATGGGGGTTGACATGCCCATCTACTAATTGAGGGGTGTATACCTCAATCACCTTCCAAGGGGGTGACATGCCTTGGATTTCAACTACTAGTTTGCTTGGTCTATGAAGATGGTCTCTTCCTACATACGTAATATGTTCAATACAAGCATATTTTATTCAAACATTGATCATGCATGCCCATATTGTTATTATACTATCCATTTCCTATGTTCATGCATTTTGACTATGTTGCATATCTCTTATTGCATTGCATCCTACATACATAGTACATTCAAACGAATTAACACATACTCTATGCCTACATAATGTTACCATGTAGGAACCGAAGCTCCTTACGATCATCCTCCCTGTGGCTAGTTATGATATCTTTGAAGATAAGCTTTGGTGAGTCCTCAACTTCGGGCACATTTGCTATACTACTCTTGCTTATGTTATTTTTTTCACCCATGGTTCCCAACCTTCCTTTTTAAGTAAATTTCTTATTTGCAAGTTTATTTATCAACGGGTATTTTTTATTATGAATTTGATTATAAACTCTATTGGGGTTTCATGAACTATTAATTATTTAAGAATGTTTTGAGCTATGAATCTATGATCTATCATGAGATATGATGAGAGGTTTCAAGTATCTTGCATAAGAATGTTACCAAGTGTTGGTGGATTGATTTACATTAAGTTTTCTAACATGATTTCACTCTTTAATTGCATGATTTTAAACTAGCATTAGACACCCACCAAATGTTTGATAAAATCTTCGATTATGGATTCTTAAGTTATTGATGATCTAATATATGGCTTATGAGTCAAGTGACTTTATGATGATGAAAGAAATGTATGTATATGTTGAATTCATGAAAAGTATCTATAGTGTTGCATGTTGACCACACGTTGTTGAGGGGGTGATATGCCTCAACCACTTTGATGGGGGTGTCATGCCCATCTACCATGTTGAGGGGTATATACCTTGACCACTTTGATAGGGGGTGACATTCCCATTTACCATGTCGAGGGGTATATACCTTGACCACTTTGATGGAGGGTACTATGCTTATTTACTATGTTGAGGCATATATACCTTGACCACAATGATAGGGGTTGACATGCCCATCTACCAATTGAGGGGTATATACCTCAATCACCTTTCAAGGGGGTGACATACCTTGGATTCCAGCTACTAATTTTCTTGGTCTATGAAGATGGTCTCTTCCTACATATGTAATATGTTCTATACAAGCATGTTTTATTCAAACATTGATCATACATGCCCATATTGTTATTATACTATCCATTTCCTATGTTCATACATTTTGACTATGTTGCATATCTCTTGTTGGATTGCATCCTACATAGTACATTCAAATGAACTAACACATACTATATGACTACATTATGTTACCATGTAGGGACCGGAGCTCCTCATGATCATCATCCCCGTGGCTAGTTGTGAAATCTTTGAAGATAAGCTTTGGTAAGTCGTCAAGTTCGGGGACATTAGCTATACTACTCTTGCTTATGTTATTTCTTTATGTTGAACTATCGATAATATGAGTGTGAGCCCGAAAAGTGTCTTGGCCCCCGCTCAAGTTTATGTTTAGAGGTGTTGTTAGACAAGTGATGTAATTATGCTATGTTCTTGACTCTTGGTTGTTTATCGTTATCTAATATTTCCCTTAGTCCCTTTATCCTTATTTTTACTCTCTTGTTGTTGTCTAATTGCTTCTGCGACCAACTATGTGTAAATGATATGCTAAGAGGCTTGTTTCGGTCCTTTTGGATTCCCATCACCGTGTAATGTCTAGGCCCTAGGCTTGGATCCTGACAGAGGGCATCCGGTACAGATGATGATGATGGTGCGACAGAAAACTTTGCCTCTGATCTTTCCTCAGAGCCTTGTTCCTCTCCAGATGGATTCATTCATAGTAGCACGCTACCTACCTCCTCAGATTGGGAAGAGTGAGCAACAGGAGCCTAAGTATGTCCAGCTTGGTAGCGGCGCTGGTCTGTGGTACAGCAGCCTCTGGGTCCAGTGTAACATCTAGGACCTCTAGTGAACCACTCAACTAAGTGGTCTACTCCTCATCCCTGAGACTCTCCTCGTGGCCTAGATCTCAGTGCATTTAGCTTTAGGAGTCATCATACCTAAAACGTAGACATATGCGCACCACGATTAGCCTCAAAATCAAGAATTGAAATGCAAGAATTCATCTGAGTTCAGTTGTAGAAGGGTTTTATGATAGCACCTTTATGGGCTGTAGTGGATACTACGTGTTGTAAAGATCCTTTGTAAACTAGTGGTCCCAATAATTTTAGTTAATGGAAAAATCTACGAGATGAGGTATGACTCGTAAAATGGTTTACGAGTCGTAGACTAGGGTATAGAAAATTCCAATGAGTAATTAGTTCCAAGAAGGATCTATGAGACCTATCTATGAGCTGTAAAGTGATCTATGGCTCGTAGAAGGTCTCATCTGATAGAAACTCAGGAATATCAGGTTTCTGGAATCGTGCACGAGGTGCACTTATGACTCGTGGATTATTCCATGAGCCATAAAAGTCGCTCGTGAATCAAAAAACTCAGTCACCTGAGTTTCTAAGTCCATCACACGAACCTTAAAAGACTATTTTCAATAAATAGATTATCAGCATTGAAGCAAGACACACACCCACATGATTTGCATATAACACCCTTCATCCACAAAATGTTCAAGACATATACACCCCATCGAAAGTGATTTAGCATAAATTATCCGATAAGTCCAATCAGTTCTAATGAATTCAAACAAGATAATATACCTCTGTTATTACCACAAAGTCACGATCACAAGAATTTAACACATAAGGTGAGTGACAAAACAGGCACAAGCAATTATCATTCACATAAGGTCATAATACCTAATTTCGAACTTTAATTAACAATTCAAATATGGGTAACCTAACTTTAACTAATACATTAAAATTCAAACAATGATTTTGTTTCTAAACACCATACCCATCATAATTTTCAAATCAGTCATTCCTACAAGGAAAATTAAGGGTTGTAATTAAATCAAAAACATACCAAGAATTTAGATTAACTTGAAGATGAGGTAGGAGGTGAGTGGTCACAAAACCCTAGGCGGTCGAAATTCGTGACAAAAAAAGTGAGTTGGTTACCAGAAGTGATCAAAAAAATAACGGGATGGGGTAGCTTGGGTTGATGGTTAAGTTTAGGTCAATAGTGGGGTCAAATAATTTGACCCTTCTATTTATATGTTGACCGGTTCAAGCTGAAAGTTACTGGGCTTTACTCAATAAAACCCTAGTTATGGGCTTAGAGGATTTTATGATTCATAAATCATGGCCTCGTAGAACACCCAAACCTTAATTTTCAGCACTAGGTTTTACAGATGAATCTATAAGTCGTAAAAGGTTTTACGGCTCGTAGAGGTGGTCGTAGAACCCTCAACACTTAGAAAATTTTTAGAAAAGTTACCTGGGGTCCATGAGCCCCATTCATGACTCGTAGTTTGATCTATGAATCATAAAGTTGGCTTGTGGACTGGAGTGCATGATTTTCTACTTACTGGAATTCTATATGAGGTGGGGTATGGGTCGTATAGTGATTTATGACCTATAGACCCAATCGTAGAGACTCAACCTGATGCTTTTCTAAGCTAAACTGGCTGACTTAGTCTTGTACCTGCATACTCTTAACAAAATACACTGTTACCCTATATGCAACCAGCCCAATGTCTAAAATTATAATCTAAACATAAGAAAATAAACTACCTATGAATCTAAAAACTGAAAAATGAACCTATAACTATTCTATTACATCAAAAACCGTGGGTTGCCTCCCAAGTAGCGCTTGATTTATTGAAGCGGCATGACTTGGAAAAATTGGTTACTCAGACTTCACTAATCACCCAGAATTCACTCTTTAACTCATCCGGATCCTTCATGGATTGACGGATATCGAAGATAACTTCTTTGTCATTCAATCTAAACAAGAGTTGACCAGCTTCCATATTAATTAGGGGTCGTCTTATGGCTAGGAAGGATCTTCACAAGATGATTGAGACGTCGAAGTCAACTTCATAGTCTAGGATCACGAAGTAAGCATGGAATAAGCACTTCTCAACTTTTACAAACACATCATATAATATTGCCATAGGCTTCTTCACTGTGATATCCGCCATCAACAACTGCATGCTAGTAAGAGTAGGGGCTCTCGGTTCAAGCTTCTTGTAGATCGTAGAGGGCATTAGATTGATACTGGAACCTAGATCACATAGTCCTCTTGCGAACTCTACATCTCCAATGGTGCAAGGTATGGTGAAAGCACTTGGATCTTCATGCTTCTTAACTAAGGACTTCGTATTGATAGCACTACAATGTTGAAGCTCCTGAGAAAGATGCTGATTCACAGTGCACTTTTTGGTGACCAAGTCCTTCATATACTTTGTGTCACAACCCAAGCCTAGGTCCTAGATTTGACACGGCAAATGGGGAATCCGAAGGAACCCTAAAAAGCCTCTTAGCATATCATTAACACATCTTTGGTTGTAGAAGTAAAATAAACAACATAAAGGATATAAATAAGGGAAATCGGACTAAGGAAAGTCTTTGATAATCATAAAACATTCAAGAGTCAAGATCATAGCATAAGTACATCAAATGTTCCAACAACACCTCTAACATGGATTGGAGCAGTGGACAAGACAATATAAAACATTCAAGAGTCAAGCTCATAGCATAAGTACATCAAATGTTCCAACAACACCTCTAACATAGATTGGAGTGGGGGCCAAAAAACTCTCTAGGCTCACCCTCATAATAACAAGTGTTCAACATGAAGAAGTCTCAACATAGCAAGAGTAGTAAAGATAGTGTCCTCGAACTTGAGGACTCAACAAAGCTTATCTTCTGAAGTACCAAAACTAGCTACGTGGAGGATGATCAATAGGTGGGAAGAGACCATAACCAATATAGACCAAGCGAACTACTACTTGGAAGCCAAGGCATGTCACCCCCTCAGAAGGTGATTAAGGTATCAACCTCTAAACAAGGTGATTGGGCATGTCATCCCCTAACAAGGTGGTACAGGTATCCACCCTCAACATGGTGATTGGGGATGTTACCCCCCAATAAGGAGGTTGAGGTATTCACCTCTCAACATAGTGATTAGGTGACAACATGGTGATTGGGCATGTCACGCCCCCAATAAAGTGGTTGAGGTATCCACCCCTCAACATGGTGATTAGGCATGTCACTGCCCCTAACAAGGTGGTTGAGGCATGTCACCCCCTAAACAAGGTGATTGGGCATTTCACCCCCCCAACAAGGGAAAATTAGGACACATAGCAAAGAATTGTAAAATGCCAAAAATACCTAAGAAAAAAGAAATAATAGAAATAATTATAGAAAATGAAGATTGTCTAAATGGATTTAAGTGTAGAAAAAGTATTTGAAATACCAAAAATAAAAAACTTATTTAAAAGAAATAAAGAAGAATATTACATAATAAGCCAAAAGGAGCATATAATAGATTGTAAATATACCAAGGAAAAGCTGAAGTACCATTAATTAATGCGTAAGGACAAATGATATTTTCTAAATTATTTGGTTTCTAATGTTTCTTCACTGCAAAAGATGACCGATAACCCTTTGACCTTACAATTTTTCTACAATATATTTCTATTTAATGCTTAAGATGCTTGGATAGCTTTAGTGAGGTGACTCGGGGTATCTCATTCACCGTGTGATGACTAGGACCCTAAGTCGGGTCGTTACATATATGGTCTTATATGTCGACTACGGTCCATGCCTACAAAGTGTGAGTTTTGGTCTTCATTCCATCACATGTGTTCATATGTTGCATTACTTTTATTATATATTGAACGTTATTCCTTCTGCGTGCTTAAGCTCATGTAAGTGTTGTCTTTACCATTTCATGCATTAAAGTTTTAAATTCTAATTGATGTCATTACGATATCATGTTTGCATTGGCATCTCACATACATAGTACATTCCATCATACTAATGCATATTATGCCTACAATGATGTCACCATGTAGGATTTGGAGCTCCTCTTCCTCCAGCTCAAGGCTTGTTATCAGCGTCCAAGACTAGTATTTGTGGTGAGCGCTTAGTTTAGGACTCAACTTATTTTTCATTTATGTTTTATACCATTTAGACATATATATATATATTTGAATTTTTAAGAACTAGAGACTTTTACTTTCGAATTTATCTTAATATCTCTTCTATTAGAGGGAAACTGAAATCATACACTGGTTCCAATTGACTCATATTTAGATGGTATACTTTTGTACAATGATGTATGTTTGGGAAGCTTTTTTATGTTACATATGTTTCCCTTTAGACCCATCCCCACTTTATTTCCTGAGCATGTATGTATTGGTTCTTATTGTTAACATCATCATTATTGTTCCTATTCAAAGCTGCATTAGTCGCGTTGTTGGTGTTATCTTGGGTCATCCATCTTATCGTTCTGTGGATCTCTAGATCAAATGGAGTTAAGGGATTGCCTTGACTCTAAGTTTTGGGCATACGCTACTCGTACAGCCTGATAAAGCACAAAAATAAAAACAAAAGTAAGATAAGGGAACTAAGGATTAATACTTGAACTACTAGTGAATTCACTAAGTTGAGTCGCACTCCCCGACAACAGTGCCAAAATGTTCATGTAGCCTAAGTTACACCTCTTTTTTAGAGGATAAAGCTGTATCTGTCAAGATATAGATCTAACTAATGTTAGCATCGATCTCACAGGGAATATATAGACGCACAAAAATTTACCAATATGCAATTTGAGTAATTAACCAACTCAAATCACCAGGTGGTGGGGGGTTTGCAATAATCAATGAGAAAAAGTAAATTAACTAACTATTATACGAGAAAATCAATAATAGAGAGCAACTAGGGTATTTTGTTCCTATGATTCCCCAACTCAGTATCACCAGATAACCTAATTCTTGTCTATGTATAGAATGCAGAACGGTAATTTAAGTTCATCAAGCCCTTTGGTCAAAGATAAGAGGTTAATTTCACTATCCAACTTGGCTCATCTCCATAGTATGCATTACTATCCATTACCTATTAATCCCAGTACAACCTCCCCTTGCCTAGTTTGGTTGATTAAAAGAGAACGCATAAATCGAATCCTGTTAGTTAATCTCTTTTCCTATTCATTACTACCTTGGTCCAGTCAGTAACACTAGGCAAGTTCTAATGTTGGCAACCATCAGAAAACATGTAAAATAAAGAGAGTTAATTAATACATACATATACACCTTCCAAGAATTGTGAATTATCCAATTTTACTTTGATAGTTCTCCATGGTTACCACAACCCTATTTGTGGATTTAGCTACACATGTTATGTAGATGAAGATATTATGAATTGCATTTAGTTCTTCGTGGTTCCCACATCCCTAGTTGTCGATTTAGCTACTCATGCTATGTGTGGATGAAGAAATTATGGATTGAGAAGACATAATTAAACACTTACACAATAGATTTAAGAACAAGCAATCCAATGTCAATAAGAATCACAAGCTTTAAGATCAAATTCAACCATAAGTGTTCTCAAAGAATCTCTCACAATTTTCTCTGTCAAAATATTGAGTTCTTTGAGCACTAACCTAAAACTAATCAAAACTGGCGAGAACTTCTGAAAAATAACCTAAAAGACCTATTTATAATATTTAAAATTCAAATCCTAAAAGACTTAGAAGAACTAGTCGGCACACTCTATGACAGCACTTTACGACTTTTATTTGTGCTACATGTTGTTACACTCTTGAATATATTTACTTTTGCTAGCCTAATATTATATTGTTGCATTGTTGTATATTGCGGTATATGGATCTTGTTACTATTGTTGTATATTGTTGTATAAAGATTGCTAGATAGTTCTTGTTGTAACATATTGTTTGATAGTTCTTGTTGTTACATATTACTTAGCATAGTAAGTAGTATACCATCTATTCTTCGTGTTGTTTGTTGTTAGCTTCCTGTTGGTTTTTTTGGTTGTTTTACTATTTTACTTGTATATTTTACTTATTGTTGGTATATTTCATATTGTTGGTTGACATAGTTTTTCCCTAGATTGTATCTTCCTGATCTTGGTTGTTTAGTAATCTATTACTTATTAAGTTTAGTGGCATCAGGATCTAATGGTAGACTAGGGTCATCTCGTCGGTTGGGGTCGGGGGTAAGGGGTAGGGGTGGTGAGAGGGTCAAGGGCTTATTTAAGTTAAGAATAACTTCGTGGAATATAGGATCACTTACGGGGAAATTCATAGAGCTAGTAAAATATCATAAGAGGAGACATATCAATATAGCGTGTGTTCAGGAAACCAGATGGTAGGTACCAAAGCTCACGACGTGGATGGGTATAAGTTGTGGTACTCGGGCTATTCTATGGATAGAAATCGGGTAGGTATCCTAGTAGATGAGGACCTTAGGGATTATGTGGTTAAGGTTAGGAGGGTTATTGATAGGATGATGTTAATCAAACTCGTGGTTGGTAGGCATGTAGTGAATGTAGTTAGTGCTTATGCGCCTAATGTAGGCCTAGATGAGAAATTTAAGAGGCTTTTTTGGGAAGATCTGGATGAGATCCAGATCACGCGAGGCATACCAGAGACAGAAAAAATCTTCATTCAGGGTGACTTTAATAGGCATATTGGGGCAACCATTAGCGGGTTTGAAGATATTCATGGAGGCTATGGTTTTAGGGTAAGGATGGAGGTTGGACGTCTCTCATGGATTTTGCCAAAGCCTTTGAGTTAGTTATTGCTAACTCATGTTTCTCGAGGAGCAAAAATCACTTGATTACCTTTCGTAGTACAATAGCTAAGACTCAGATAAATTACTTACTTCTCTGAAAGGGAGATAGAAGCCTATGTAAGAATTGCAAGGTTATTCCAAGTGAAAATATTTCCACTCAATATAGGCTTCTAGTTATATGGATTTAGAGATCAAGTGAGAAAAGAAGAAGAAGGTTATTTATGCCCAACAGAGGATTAGATGGGGAGGCCTTACTCCTACCATTTCTCGAGAGATGGAAGAAAAGTTGAGAAACTTAGAGGCTTGGAGTAGTGGCAGAAATGTGAACAGTATATGGAACACGACTGTGGTTGCATTAAAAGGGTAACTACCGAGGTACTAGGGGTTTTGAGAGGGACCTTTGGTGGATGTCAGGGAGATTGGTGGTGGAATGATAAAGTTCAGGGTAAAGTGAAAGACAAGAAGGTTGCTTACACGAAGTGGTTGGAGTGTAGGTATGAAATTGAAAAGTGCAGCTTAAGGAGATCTATAAGACACCTAAGTCAGAAGCAAAGATGGCTATGATGAGTGCTAAGACAATAGCGTTTGAGCACCTATATATGGAGCAAAGTGAGAAAGGCGGGGACAAGTGATTGTAAAGAGAGAGAAAGGAAAATTTGTGACTTGGACCAAGTGAAGTGCATCAAGGATGAGGAGGGTGAGGTGTTGGTGGATGACACTTCTATTAAACTAAGGTGACAAGCTTACTTTCATAAATTCTTAAATGAAAAAGGAGATAGAGATATTGAGTTAGATAAGCTGGCACACTCTGAACGTCATCATGATTTTGGTTATTGCAGACGGTTCAGAGTTGAGGAGGTTAGAAGGGCTATTAGTAGGATGAAGAGAGGGAGCGCGATCGGACATGATGAGATTCCAGTAGATTTTTGGAAGAACATGGTCAATGATGGCATAGAGTGGTTGACTAGACTGTTCAACGCAATTATGAACACTGTCAAGATGCCTGATGAGTGGAGGAGGAGTACTTCAAGGATGACAAGAGTGGTTGACTAGACTGTTCAATACTATTATGAAGACTGCCAAGATGTCTGATGAATGGAGGAGGAATACAATGGTTCCATTGTACAAGAACAAAGGGGATATTCAAAACTGTAACAATTATAAGGGTATCAAGTTATTAAGTCACACTATGAAGGCCTGGGAGAGAGTGGCAGAGATGAGGGTGAGAAGAGTAGTGGCTATTTCGAAGAATCAGTTTGGATTCTTTTCGGGGCGATCGACTACTGATGCAATTCATCTTGTTCGAAAATTAGTGGAGAAATATAGGGAAACAAAGAAAGACCTTCATATAGTGTTCATTGATCTCGAGAAGGCCTTCAACAAAGTTCCACAGGATGTCCTATGGAGGTGTCTAGAGGTGAAAGGTGTCCCAATGACATATATCAGGGCGATAAAGGACATGTATGACAGAGCCACAACTCGAGTAAGAATGGTGGGAGGCGACACAAAGTATTTTCCTGTTGTGATGGGACTCCATCAAAGATCTGTGTTGAGCCCTTTCCTGTTCGCCTTGGTGATGGATGAGCTGACGTGATCCATCTAGGAGGAGGTTCTATGGTGTATGTTATTTGCAGATGACATAGTACTGATTGATAAGACTCGGACTAAAGTGAATGATAGGTTGGAGGCTTAGAGACACGCCTTGGAGTCTAAAGGATTGAAATTGAGCGGGACTAAAACAGAATACTTGGAGTGTAAATTCAGTGTTGCGAGGGATGAAGCAGACGCTACAAGAAAAATAGTTATTAAAGACCAATATTTCAGGGCGAGCTAATAAAGTCGTCTCTAAAAGTACACTATTAGGATGAGATTATATTCTGAACCCTATTTATATAATTTATTGTGAAGAGACTAAATCCGGTCTCCAACATGTAATTGTAAGACTTGGGCGGGAAAGTTTTGCCAATTTACACTAAATAATATTAAAAAATTAAAATATTAATTCATTTCTTACAAAATTTAGGGGCGCAAAATTTTTATCCAAAAGTCATTTAGGACGAAAAGGTTTTAACCAGAAGTAAAAAAGAAAAAACCCTGCTTCTAAACTCTCTCATCCATCTCTCCTCTTTCAGATCACTTTGTTTCCGCCTCAACTTTGTCTTCTGTGTTTAGCTGGTCTCAATGCTTAACTTAGCAAAGAAGGTGTCGTTTTCGATGTGTATTTGCTGCCCTACTCGAGAAAGTGTTCCAGATTTACTAGACAAGGTGATATTGCGGCGGAGACGTAAAAGAAGCATAGTGGGGATTTAGATCAGGGGCGGTGGGGGTGATTCCTTCTCCTAGGGTTTTAGAATTTTAAAGTACCTCGTTGAATCTATTCTAAACCCCTAAAATCTTCTTTGTTTCTAAGCATTGCAGATTAAGGCACAGAGAAGCATCAGGTACAATTCAGAGGTACGTTTTCCACAATTTGCTATCTTGGTTTTCTATATTCATTCAATTTTACTCTATTGAGTTATAAAATCACAAAAAAAAAAAAAAAAATTATCTTTTGCTAAACAATTGTTCAGGTATGTGATATTTCTAATATACTTGTGTAGAAAATGAGTGACTCATGAAAGATTCTTGGATGATTTGCATAGGCTAGAGATAATATTTTGAATTTGGTTGAGACGTTTTGTTGCTAACTTTACATGCTAGTAATTCGGGAAGTCCAAAAACGTGTATCTTGAAAAATGATATCTCATCTCAATTACCTGTTTATTTCTCCAATTTTTTAAAAGGGTTCCACTTCTCACAGTCTTAAGAAATTTTTATCATTGAATACTCGATGCTTATAATCCTAAGGTTGAAGTCCCTGAATTGACAACTCAGACACCCATTTCCCCTGCTGTCAATAAGATATCCCGTGTTGCAAGAACTGATGGACAAGCAGTACACTTTGATTCATGTTCTTTGTTATTACGTAATACCTCGCATTAAACTTGGAGAGATTTATAAGGAAGCAACAGAGATATTTGGATATGACCATGGAGTATTAGATATGAAATTGAGGGCTTATGAGAAACTAGGTTTGAGCAGATTAATAGTTATAAAGTTGGTGACTTGCTCCCCTACTCTTTTGCTTGGTGAGACAAACAGTGAACTTATTCACGTGAGACAAACAGTTCCCCTACACTAGACACACAATCATTTTGTTCATTCAGTTTCTCTAGCTGATCTTTCTATGTTAAACAAATTTCTTTCCCTGCATGTGCAAGAATTACTCCGCATTTCTACATCAAAGTTCTTGAATCATCTATTAGTATAATATCTAACTGTAATTAAAGGACTAAATCTCTCTATCTCTGCTTATTTAGCTTTCTTATGAATACAGACTCTTTAATGTTGCTGCATTTTCTTTAAATGTGTCCATAACATGGTTCTGATAAGATTTATGCTTGAGCAGGGTATTGAGAATGATAAGTTGAAGTTGGAACTTGTTCAGAGGGTAGAGGAGAGCAGTACTGGATTGCAAGTACAGAACCAGAAATTGTTTGAACAGGCCTCATATGCAAAAGAATTAGCATCTGATGCGTCAGTTGAACTTAAAAATGTGGCTGGTGAAGTGAAAAAGCTATCAATGCATAATACAAGACTCGAGAAACAATTGTTGGCTGCTCGACAACTGTTAAATTCGAGTTCCATTGTGCAAATTGGTAATGTTCGCCACCGAAAGCATGGTGAAAACCTATGGTAAAGGCATAGAGGTTGGATTTCTGACCGAGAAAGTGAAGTTCCTGGAGTTGTTCGTGATGGATTTGGCACACAGGATCTAGATACTGAAGATTTAAACATGGAATTGAAGTGGAATGTTGTACATTTATAATATATGCAAGTATAATATTATTGATGATTTTGTTATGTTGTGATTTTATATATTTTCTAATAATTTCAAAATATATATTTGTGGGAAATATTCACATATATCATTCAGGACCACATTTTATGGTCTATAAAGCACTGTATGAATCAATTTTTTGGTCCTTGATATTGGGGGGAGCTGATTTGCAAAACATGATCTCACCAAGGACATAACCTTAGATAGAAAAGAGCGGAGGTCGCGAATTAGAGTAGCATGCTAATTGGTTGGTAAGGTTAGGTGGACGTCTAGTCATGGGGTATAATAAGGTAGTAGGAGTAGTTGTGTTTTTATCATTTGTTGTCATGATCTATCGTATATGTGTTACTTTATCATATTTGACTACTGTCATATACCTTTCATTATTAGTCATTTTTTCTGTTCCCTTTCCTTTCCTTTTGCCATATCTAGTTTATTTTGCTTCTGGGTTTTGAGTTGAGGGTTTCTAGGAAACAACCATTTTACTTCTATGAGCTAATGGTAAGATCTGCGTACATTTTACCCTCCCCAAACCCTACATGTGGGATTACACTGAGTATGTTGTTGTATTGAAGTTCATGGCCCGTATTTGGGGTCTCGTACATTGTTGCTAGAAAATTGGACTTCTTCTTTACGACACCCCTTTGCGACTCAATGGTTTACGACCCGTAAAAGGGGTTTCGTCTGATGAAATTCAAAAAGTCTTCATTCTCTAATCCTCAGGGCACGAAACCTCTTCTATGACTCGTACATTAATCTATGGCTTGTTTGCATGTTCGTGGAAGTAACTTTTGAAACTTAGCCACTCACTGGAATTCATTACAAACCCACCCTATGGCTCGTAGAATAGTCTACGACCCATAAGATATCTCATATAATAGCAAATCTGCAATGACTTTGTAACTTTCCCCAAAATCATAACCAACCTGTAATCCTGCAAACATAAAAACAAAAACACATAAAACCCATAAACATCTCATTGAGAACACACAAAATCCTAAGTTTTAAGCATCAAAAGTGTTGTACTTTGGTAGCACATCATTCATTGAATTTAAGGTTCTTCTTTTCATCGAATTCAGGGTTCTCGGCCAAGCTGTCACTACTTCAATCTTCTGACTATCGACCTTGATACCATCGCCAGTAATAACAGTACCAAGAAAAGCTACAGAAGTTAACCAAAATTCACATTTAGAGCATTTATCATGTAACCTATTATCTTGGAGAGTCTGTAATATAGCTCGCAAGTGGTCTGCATGTATATCAAGATGTCTTCAATAAACACAATCACAAATTCATCCAAGAATTATTTAAAGAAACAATTCATTTAGATCCATAAAAGCCGCTTGGGCATTTGTAAGCCCAAATCATATGAAACGGAACTCAAAATGGCTATATCTCATCCTAAATGTCGGGTTTGGAATATCAACATCCCTGACTCACAGTTGGTGTGAATCAGATCACAATCGATCTTTAAAAAGCATTTGTCATCGTGCAACAGGTTGAACAAGTCAGCAATCCATGAAAGAGGATAATTATTCTTGATAGTGACTTTATTTAGCGTTTTATAATCAATACACATCCATAAGGAGTTATCTTTCTTTCAAACAAAGAGCACTGGAGCACCCCATAGAGATGCACATGACCTACTAAAGCCTTTCTCAAATAAGTCTTTCAGTTGTTCATTCAATTCCCTTAGCTCTGCTGCAACACTTCATTAGGGAGGAATGTTGGCTCCTTATTGGTATACCTAGTATGAACTAGATGGTATATACAATCTTTAACAATTAGTTTGCAAGCCCTGAGGTATGTAATAAACTTACCTTTGGGTGTGGTAGAATTACCTTTCCATTCAAGGACAGGCTCACATGTAAAATGAAAGCGAACTAGCTCTACACAACAACCAATATTAACATAACAAGCTACAAACCAATCTATACTCATAATGACATCAAAATCTAGCAGAGTCAATTTAACTAAATCACCAGAGATTGGACATTCATTAATTAACACCATACAACATTGATAGACATAACTAGCTATAATTAAGTCACCAGCCAATGTAGAAATCTCAATTGGTTGTGGCAACAATTAAGGTCTCATGTCAAGCTTACCAACAATAAATGGAGTAATGTATGAAAACGTAGAGCTAGGACCTATCAGTGCATAAATAGCATGAGAATGTATCATCAATATACCTGTGACAATGTTTGGAGATGCCTCTGAATCTTGTCCACCTGTAAGTGTATTAAGACTAGTTTGCCCACTAGTAGAACTTGAAATGTCTCATCTACCTCTCCCCCTATCATGATCTTGAGTAGATTATGGACTTGGACAATGAGCACGTATTGAGGATGAAGAGGATACAATAGATCTGGAAGGCTGAGCTATTGTACCTCTACCTAACCTCGGGCATAGGCTAGTAAAATGTCCTGTCTATCTACAATGGTAACATGCACCGAACCCTTTCTACACTGCCTAATCTGAAGCTTACCGTATTCTGTGAATGAAGGAGTATGTTGTCTTATTTGCACAGAATGCTCCTGTTGATCACTTTTAGATTGGTTGTCTCATTTGTGCAGACTGCTCCTGTCGACGGCTCTCAGGATTGCTTGAACTCTGCCCCTATCCTGATTGAATATAATGATTAAATCACTACCCCTGCATCTGTGATCAAGGTGGATACCAATAAAGTAGGGGTCAAAAATCATGACTCCTTATAAGACCCCATAGTATGAGTCCTTTTACTCTGCTCCCTGCCCCTATAAGTATCATAAATCTAATGAGAAAGGACCTTTGTACACTAAAAGAAACCTTATATTCGGGAAATATCTACATCATCCTATAAAGATGCCATCTTGCAATCTCTGATTGGATGATCCCCTAAACCATTCACATAACAATGAACTATGCTGCTTATAGTATGTACAATATCTAGTGCATACGTAGCCAAAGAATTAAACCTAAGGCTATACTCCCTCATACTCATATTCCCTTGCCTCATACTGATAAACTGGCCAAGATGGGCCTCTGGAACCTCCCGTGGCAAGTAATGGGCTTGAAATTCCTCAGGAAAGTCCTCCAACTCTGATAGCAAAGCATCAGGCCCTTTAGATCTCTCCCATGCCTCATACCACAAGATGGCTATATCAAATAGTCGAAAAGTATCCAACTCCAAAGACTCGATGATGAAGGCATGCATCATCATCAATCTCTATACATATGGTCTATAAAAGTCCTAAGGATCCTCAATGAAATTAGATCCCATAAATATTGGAGGGGCCAAGAGAAGAAACTCTCATACCATCGAGCTTTCTATTAGATCTCTTCTAGTGTTTGCTCCTCCCTTTAGTTGTCTCTTATGAACAGAAACCATCTTATTCAGTAACTGAATTGCCTCCCTCATCCCCTAATCGCTAGTCTTTGTTGGGGGGACAACAGGTTCTAGAGGGCCTACGTCCTTACCTGCCTCAGGTACATAAAATATGTGGGGCTAGGGATACTGGATCTCTTGGGCCTCAAAAAGTGCTGGGGAAGCTGGTACAATAGTACCTGTAGGTATGCCCCTATGGAAAATATATTCCCTTGACCCAGACAGGAATGACTAGTATATTTCTTTAGATCCATACCTATATCATTTTGTACCATCTCTTGTGTGTAGGCAGCCTGTTCAATTAAAATCACAAAGCATGATTTATATTTAATATGTTCCTATAGCCTTGCTTTGTAGCACAATCTATTAAGTGAAAGAAACATAACCATCCCTAAATGCCTCATAGCCTCGTGATTATAAGTATGGTGCATAACATACTCATAAGCAAGATCCTACTAGACATGGTATTATGGACTCCCTGGGATATGACCTACTCTGACCTACTCTGATACCATGTTTGTCACTCTTTTATAAGAGAGGAGATGTGTCTTGCACTCGATACCGTTATTAGTCGAGTTAGCCACTGAACATTCCAACTAATTGACTAGAGGCCAAAAGATCCGGATCTTAACTTTTGAGAAACTAAGCTTGGACCATTTAGGTCATGACCTGGTCAACAATAAGTCATATACACGAAGGTAAATAAGCCAAAATGATAAAGTACTAGCTAGTCGATGAGGCTACAACCAGAGAAGTACATGCGTAAAAACATATATATACATGAGGCCGGAATTTCTTCTCACTCATATCCTTGAGGTGAAAATCTTTTATGTGTGCGGTATCAACTTCTATTTGTGATTCCACATGGAAATCGCTACATCCTGGTAACAGTGGATTATATGTCTAAATAGGTTAAAAGTAGTGGCATTACCTACAAATGATGGTAAAGGTGTGATCAATTTCTTGAAGAAAAACATATTGAGTTGATTTGGCACAATTGATGATGGTTTAATTTTTTACAATAGGATGTTTGACTTTTTTCTTAGCAAATATGGGGTAAAGCATTAGGTGGCAACCCTGTATCATCCTTAAACAAATGATCAAGTGGAGGTGTCAAAAGGGAGATCAAGAGTATACTTGTCGAGATAGTGAATGGTAATCGAACTAGTTGGTCAAGAAAATATGATACATTACATGTCTACCATACAACATATAAAACCCCTATTGGGATGTCTCCATATCAGCTTGTATTTGGCAAGGCATTGTAGCATGAATATCGAGCCTTGTGGGCATCACAAAAGTTGAACGTTGGCAAGAATGATGCTATCAATGCATTCCTTGGGCAACTTCACCGATGGATGAGCTTAGGCTTAAAGCTTATGAGAGTTCAGACTTTTATAAGGACAAGATGAAATGATGGCATGACTGAAGACTTTTCAAAGAGATTTTAAAATTGGAGGACTGATCTTGTTGTACAATTAACGGTTAAGGGTGTTTTCGGGTCTAGGTGGTCTAGTCCATTCAAAGTGAGCCAAGCTTTTAGGAGGGATGTCATGGAGTTTAAGAACATTAAAGGGAAGAGATTCAAAGTTGATGGGCAGTATTTGAAGATGTATTTTGGAAAACCACCCAAGTGTCCGGGCGGTAGATATTTTATAAATTGATGAACTTTGATTGTAATTGACTCTATTGTGTCATAACGTTAAATAAGGCACTATATGGGAGACAACCAAAGGTTTAGTAATTTTCAATAATGTGTGTTGATTTTTTAGGTTAACGAAAAAAAGTCAAAAAATGTTGCATTTTCGCGAGCAGGTTTAGCGATGCAAAGTCTAATCATCTTTTGATGAAAAATTAATAGCAGTCTCTTTTACATTTGGTGCATCACTGAATGTGTTCAATGATGGCTAGTGAGCGTGCCCTTTTTGCTTGAAAATCCCCTTGGGTCATAAGTTCATCGATGAGAAATACATTTGACGAGGTAAGTTGGGCATCGCTGACTCACCTCGCATATCACCTCACTTTTTATATAATTAGTTCCCTTCTTTCCCTTTTTCTTTATTCTTTCAATATTCACATATAGGTAATCTATTACTTTCCAAATCATTGTCACCATTCTTTGTGCATCAATTGTAGTATTTTTTAGTGATCATTTCACTCTTCTCTACTTCACACTGTTATTGAAGGTATGGTCTTGGGCCTTAATCATCAATTTCATATACTTCAACCTATGTTCTTGTTGAATTGATAGTTGAATTATTAGTAACATGCATTTAATTAAAGTTTAGGATTGTTTAGAATATAGAACATGTTATATGAAATTGCCAAATCCTAGAGTTGGATGAATAATTGTTGAAATTCTTGCATAAATTGAAATGAGTTGTTAAATTGTCACTTGTTGTTTGTGCCTTAAATACTTTCATCACTATCATGATTAGGGGCTTGATATTAGAATGATTCAACTAGTTAAATGTCAAAGGGTTTGTTCTTGTTGGGTTATGGTCGATCATTGAGTTTGAAAGACTGGAATTGTGTCATGATTGTGATTTTGGACCACTAATTGTGATGCATAATTATTTAGTCCAAGTGCAACTGTTGTAAGCCTCTTTTGTGTTCGATTGATGTTCAATATGCGAAAAATTGTTTGAGGCTAGTTGGTCACATTGTTTTGGTTATGGGTACCCTTGATTGGATTGTTAATTGAATCAAATTACTAGTGTTGTGCCTATAATGTGATTGTTGTGTAGTGTATGGATGAAGTCTAAGTAATCAATATTTGAGCGAATGACTTGAACTTGCCTGATGGTAGAGTGGGTGACATCTTTCTTAGGGTTAAGTTATCATTTTGTTAGATTCTTCAAGCTTAAGAAAAGTCTCAGTACCCTAAGACCTATATTGACTATGAATAATTGTGCATGATTATTGATTTGATGATTGAAATGATGTAGCTTATATGTTTATTGTGTTGTAGGATTGATGTTAAAACGCCCCACATGTATCTTCGGAATGCCCCAAAATCGTAATTTTTATATATCTTAAAGTCTGTGCCTGATTTTGAAAATATGACTTCATATTCTTGATCAGGGGATAAAATTGAATGGAAAATGGGTATAACCTCGATTTTAGAAGACCAGTCACGAAAAATAATTTTTGCTAATTTTTTGAGAAATAGTGTCTGTCAATGCCTAGGCTGCGACGAGCCTGGGGCACGGAGCAGTGCAAATGTTTCCTCACATTGGTTCCGCTTTGCGCCAAGGACGTTAACCAGTGTAAGTTTTTCCTTGGTTTTTCTATTTCGGCCAAGGTCATTGGGATCATAGACCCATGCCCACTTAAGCGTAAAATCACTCATACTATCACGACCCAACCCCGTGGGCCGTGACTGGTGCCCGGATGGACACTCAGACGCAAATACTAAGTCAGACACAAACACAGAGCCAGATTTAACCCTAACAGATATCTATTTATATTTTTTTCAGAAATTTCGGTCGAGTTTCCTTTGTTTTACTGACTAACCCAAAATCCTGCATACAAAAAAATCCAACATACACAGCATATATATATATATATACGCACGGGCCGACAAGGTCACCACTGCAGTTAAACCGCCCAACATACAAATCATACGCATACATAGTCATACAAACGGCTAAACCCATACTCACAGGCATCCACAGACCTCTATACAGACAAATAGAATCAGAAGACGGGACAAGACCTGTCTGTACCCTCAAATGTACATAAGTGAAAAATAATAACTATGTATACCAAGTACCCGCTCCGAAGCAAAAGGAGCACTTCAATCAACAGGTGGAAATCCTAAGCTAGTGGATCTCTAGCCTGTACGTCGGTACCTGCGGGATAACACAAACATAGCATAGGTGAGCCAGGGAAGACCACTGCACTCACGTGAACTAGGGAACACCGCTACACTCGCAAGTCATAATACAAAAGTGGCATCATGTCGATAAGTGAGCCAGGGAAGACCGCTGCACTCACAAGGCATAATACGGAAATGGCATAGATAAGTGAGCCAAGAAAGACCGCTACACCCACAGGTCATAATGCCGATAAGTGAGCCAGGGAAGACCGCTGCACTCACAAGTCATAATGTCAATATATCAAAAGCCCAGCTCCTTATGACTCCAAACTAAGCAAAGCCGGCCCGTAGGCTAACCGACCTGCCGTAGCCAACCTACTTCGAAACATATATATATATATAGTATAGTACGCACGATAATAACCAGCCCGAAAACCGGTGAATGATATCATAATAGGCACGAGTAGAGTCGTGAGAATCATATGCAATAAAAATAATCATTATCAAAAATCCCAAAAGAGTAGTAAAACATTCATGTTCGAAAATAACATATTAATTGTTCACAATTCCTTTAAAGTTACCAAATTTGGGAAAAGGGCATTGCGGGTCCCACAGCCAATGAAAACCCGAATGAGCGCGAATCAGGAGGAACATATTTTACTTATATCATGTAAACTACTAGGAAGCATCTTGAAATGATTTTTAAGGTTATTAAAAAAATACCAAGAAACGAACATAGTACATGTTTGAGCCTGAATTGTAAAGGAAGAGGGATCTTACGAAACTTATAACATTAGTTAAGTTTACTAAGTCATGCCATAAAACAAATGCTTTACATACTTATCCTAAGTTATACGAATTCCTACGAGAAACTCGAAAGAGTTTTTGAAGCAATCCGAGTGTTTTATTTGAAGTTACGGACGTGGAAGTTTAAAAAACCATATAGAATAAATTCTTTCAACATTTACCAAATTTTCCATAATCTTGTAATTACAAACTTTTAAAAACATAAGAGTGCCAAGGAAGGATTACGGACTGAACACAGGCTCGGATTGCAGGAATAGAGTTCGAACCATAACCTACAATTTTCTAAGTCATGCCAAAAAGAATAAGATAGATCTACATACCTCAACTTGCTCCAAATTACTCCAAATGCAAGCCCAATTCCACTCAAGCTTTGGGATGCCCAAAGTCTACATTTAATCCATAACCATATCAAATAATATGATAACACGTCTTAGCGTTCAATTCCAAATTTACCCTTAATTCTACCCCTACATCTAATCCATAACCATATCAAACAATTAGATAACACTTCTTAGCATTCAATACAAAATTTACCCTTAATTCTATAAAAATTTAGGCAGCACTTCCCCTTAAAAGTATGCTACCCCGAGATTCCATCTCGGCTCACTTTAGTCAACAACAACAACAACAACCCAACAACTTCAACAATCATTTCCAATGCCATTATAACAAGAATAACACTAAATACCATCACTTTATCACATTTATAAAAACTGGATAGCAACACCAACATATACATTTAGATGATTTTCATCCATTTCTTCACACTACAATGATCACATCATGCCAACCAAGCATCAATTCATCATTCCATCAAAACATAACACTATACATACATACATGTACCAATTCGGCCCCAATACTCCATATAAACATATAAATGGTTTCCAATACTTTCTTCACTCTACCATGATTATAGTACACTCACTAAACATTAATTCATAAACTCCAACACAGTACAACACTATACACATACATACACCCATTCGGCCAACACTTGTCTCCATGCAACTCATTACCAATGTTCAAGTTTTCATGAATTTCTTTTATTTCAACATACTACAACCTACATGCAACCTTTATCACATATAAAATAACATGAAAGCTTACCTTAACACTTCAACTCCTCCAATTGGGCTAGGGTTGCCAAGGTAAGAAAGTAATAGTTTTCTTACTCCAACAATGCTTCCAAGCTACTTAGGAGACTCCATAAGGTAGGTTCATACCAACAAAATAATTTGAACATGGAAGAAGTGAATTTCCTAATTTTTATATATATATATATATATATACACATACATACACCTTTTGCCAAGTGTACTACACTTGGCCCAACTAGAGTTCAAGACCCCAAGTTTCAAGAATTTCACTTAGGTTCCAACCTTTTTAATAATGTCACTTTAGTCCCCAAACTTCTAATAATATCACTTTGGTCCTAAATTTCCATAATGGTTCCAATGCACGAAATATGAGTTCTAACATCCTCCCCCCCTATAGAACATTCATCCTCGATTGTTAAACTAACCATACGGGTGGGTTTTGTAACCACCTTAGGGGGTGTTTCCTTTCCATTTGCTCTTTAGCTTCCCAGGAGGTCACCCATCCTAGTACTACTCTCGCCCAAGCACACTTAACTTCGGAGTGCTAGTATGATCGCATCCGAGGATTTCCCTTCAGCTATCACAATAATACATTTCACATTCACAATTTACTATCAAGCAACAAAGTCCAGTAATATATTGCATTACCTATCCACTCGATACCTAGTTTCTCCCGGAGACATCACTGCAACCAAAACTGTCAGTCAGAACAAAGAATCATCCTAATAGCACCGCTCTATCGCATGATCTAAGATCAGAAAGAACGAATGACATCCTAAATGTCCTGTAGCCTCCTGTTTATAGATGTGGGGCCCGACATACTGATAAACAAGACTCTACTGGACACGGTCGGTGAACACTCTGAGGACGAACTGCTTTGATACCACTTCTGTTACGACCCAACCCCGTGGGCCGTGACTGGTGCCCGGATGGACACTCAGACGCAAATACAAAGTCAGACACAAACACAGAGCCAGATTTAACCCTAACAAATATCTATTTATTTTTTTCAGAAATTTCGGCCGCGTTTTCTTTGTTTTACTGACTAACCCAAAACCCTACATACAGAAAAATCCAAAATACACAATATATATATATATATATATATATATATATGCATGGGCCGATAAGGTCACCGCTGCGGTTAAACCGCCCAACATACAAATCATGCGTGCATAGTCGTACAAATGGCTAAACCCATACTCACAGATGTCCACAGACCTCTATACAGACAAATAGAATCAGAAGATGGGATAGGCCCTGCCGTACCCTCAAATGTACAAAAGTGCAAAATAATAACTAAGTATGTATACCAAGTACCCGCTCCAAAGCAAAAGGAGTAATTCAATCAGCAGGTAAAAATCCTAAGCTGGTGGATCTCTAGCCTGTACGTCAGTACTTGCGGACATGAAACGCAACCCCCGAAGCAAAGGGGGTCAGTACAGGTGACCTCCAAAACATATGTCATCCACCACAACCACCAGAAAGTTCAAATCTCCGACATCTCCGCACGTAACACAAACATAGCATAGGTGAGCCAGGGAAGACCACTGCACTCACATGAGCCAAGAAAGACCGTTGCACTCGTAAGTCATTATAAAGAAGTGGCATCATACCGATAAATGAGCCAGGGAAGACCGCTGCACTCACAAGGCATAATACGGAAATGGCATAGATAAGTGAGCCAGGAAAAACCGCTACACCCACAGGTCATAATGCCGATAAGTGAGCCAGGGAAGACCGCTGCACTAATAAGTCATAATGCCAATATATCAAAAGCCCAGCTCCTTATGACTCCAAACTAAACAAAGCCGGCTCGTGGGCTAACCGACTTGCCGTATACAACCTACTTCGGAACATATATATATAGTATAGTACACACGATAATAACCAACTCGGGAACCGGTGAATGATATCATAATAGGCACAAATAGAGTCGTGAGAATCATATGCAATAAAAATAATCATTATCAAAAATTCCAAAAAAGTAGTAAAATATTCATGTTCGAAAATAATATATTAATTGTTCACAATTCCTTTAAAGTTACCAAATTTTGGGTAAAGGGCGTTGCGGGTCCCACAACCAATGGAAACCCGAACGAGCCCGAATCAGGAGGAACATATTTTACTTATATCATGTAAACTACTAGGAAGCATCTCGAAATGATTTTTAAGGTGATTTGGACTTTTTATCAAAAGTTATAGCCGTTTCTATTTTCGGAACAATTAGAACCTATAGTTTTCCAAACTAATTAACTTCTTTTCAAACTCGTACCATTCATGGATTTTAAAGGCACAAAGGCTAAGGATGTAGCTAATTATGGATAAGAGTGGCCAAGAACGAACGTAAAACATATTTAGGCTTTTTGTCAAAGGTTACGGGTACTTACGCTTTTCAAAGGATTAGAAAAATATATCCTTTCAAATGCATCAAACTTTCCATACTTTTACAACTTGCGGACTTTAAATGCACAAGAGTCAAAATATAGTGAAATTTCTATAAGAACACCAAGAAACGAACATAGGATATATTTGAACCCGAATTGCAAAGGAAGAGGGATCTTACGAAACTTATAACATTAGCTAAGTTTACTAAGTCATGCCATAAAACAAATGATTTACATACTTATCCTAAGTCATACAAATTCCTATGAGAAACTCGAAAGGGTTTTCGAAGCAATCCGAGTGTTTTATTAGAAGTTACGAACGTGGAAGTTTAAAAATCCATAAAGAATAAATTCCTTCAAAATTTACCAAATTTCCCATAATCTTGTAACTTACAAACTTTAAAAACATAAGAGTGCCAAGGAAGGATTACAGACTGAACACAGGCTCGGATTGCGAGAATAGAGTTCGAACCATAACCTATACTTTTCTAAGTCATGCCAAAAAGAATAAGATAGCTCTACATACCTCAAACTTGCTCCAAATTACTCCAAATGCAAGCCCAATTCCACTCAAGCTTCGGGATGCCCAAAGTCTACATTTAATCCATAACCATATCAAACAATTAGATAACACTTCTTAGCGTTCGATTTCAAATTTACCCTTAATTCTATAAAAAATTTAGGCAGTACTTCCCTTAAAAGTATGTTACCCCGAGATTCCATCTCAGCTCACTTTAGTCAACAACAATAACAACAACAACAACAACCCAACAACTTCAACAATCATTTCCAATGCCATTATAACAAGAATAACACTAAATACCATCACTTTATCATATTTATAAAAACTGGACAGCAACACCAACATATACATTTAGATGATTTCCATCCATTTCTTCACACTACAATGATCATATCATGCCAACCAAGCATCAATTCATCATTCCATCACAACATAAGCATCAATTCATCATTCCATCACAACATAACACTATATATACATACATGTATCAATTCGGCCCCAACACTCCATATGAACATATAAATGGTTTCCAATACTTTCTTCACTCTACAATGATTATAGTACACTTGAGAAAGGTTATAAGATAAGGAACAACTTATGTGTGTATATAAACAAGTCTTATTCAAGACCATTGGTCCACACAACACATTTGTTCCAATAAACATTTAACACAATTTAGGTGGGGCCACACCAATGGTTCTAGATTTCTCTTCCAAACATAAGATTAATAAAATCAATAAAAGATAGTCTTATTATATATATATACATACATACACCTCTTGCCAAGTGTACTACACTTGGCCCAACTAGAGTTCAAGACCCCAAGTTTCAAGAATTCCACTTAGCGTATTGCCAAGTGTACTACACTTGGCCCAACTAGAGTTCAAGACCCCAAGTTTCAAGAATTCCACTTAGGTTCCAACCTTTCCAATAATATCACTTTAGTCCCCAAACTTCTAATAATATCACTTTGGTCCCAAATTTCCATAATGGTTCCAATGCACGAAATATGAGTTCTAACATCCCTCTCCCTTTAGAATATTCATCCTCGAATGTTAAACTAACCTTACGGGTTTCGTAACCAACTTAGGAGGTGTTTCCTTTCCATTTGCTATTTAGCTTCCCAGGGGGTCATCCATCCTAGTACTATTCTCGGCCAAGCACGCTTAACTTGGGAGTGCTAGTATGATCGCATCCGAGGATTTCCCTTCTGCTATCATAATAATACATTTCACGTTCACAATTTACTATCAAGCAACAAAGTCCAGTAATATATTGCATTATCTGTCCACTCGATACCTGATTTCTCCCCGAGACATCACCGCAACCAAAACTGTCTGTTAGAACAAGGAATCATCCTAATAGCACCGCTCTATCGCACGATCTAAGATCCAACACCAAGAAACGAACATAGGATATATTTGAACCCGAATTGCAAAGGAAGAGGGATCTTAAGAAACTTATAACATTAGCTAAGTTTACTAAGTCAAGATCAGAAAGAATGAATGACATTCTAAATGTCCTGTAGCCTCCTGTTTATAGATGTGAGGCCCGACACACTGATAAACAAGACTCTACTGGACAAGGTCGGTGGACACTCCGAGGACGAACTGATTTGATACCACTTCTGTCATGATCCAATCCCGTGGGCCATGATTGGTGCCCGGATGGACACTCAGACGCAAATACAAAGTCAGACACAAACACAAAGCCAGATTTAACCCTAACAGATATCTATTATTTTCAGAAATTTCAACCGAGTTTTATTTATTTTACTAACTAACCCAAAACCCTGCATACAGAAAAAACCCAACATACACAGCATATATATAGACGCGCAGGCCGACAAGGTCACCACTGCGATTAAACCGCCCAACATACAAATCATGCGAGCATAGCCATACAAACGGCTAAACCCACACTCACAGACGTCCACAAACCTCTATACAGACAAATAGAATCAGAAAACGGGACAGGGCCCGCCCGTACCCTCAAATGTACAAAAGTGCAAAATAATAACTAAGTATGTATACCAAGTACCCGCTCCGAAGCAAAAGGAGCACTTCAATCAGCAAGTGGAAATCCTAAGCTGGTGGATCTCTAGCCTGTACGTCGGTAACTGCGGACATGAAACGCAACCCCCAAAGAAAAGGGGGTCAGTACGAAATACGTACCGAGTATGTAAAGCAGAGTACACCGAATGTAAATCAAAGTAATAACTGAAGCAAAATCATAGTAATCAGAAACATATCCAAAATATCAAAAAAAAACTTACTTTCCAGAATACCAAAGCATGCCTAACGGACCGGAATGGGTGGTGACCTCCGAAACATATGTCATCCACCACAACCACCAGAAAGTTCAAATCACCGACATCTCCATCACATAACACAAACATAGCATAGGTGAGCCAGGGAAGACCACTGCACTCACGTGAGCCAGGAAAGACCGCTGCACTCACAAGTCATAATACAAAAGTGACATCATGCCGATAAGTGACCCAGAAAAGATCGCTGCACTCACAAGGCATAATACGAAAATGGCATAAATAAGTGAGCCAAGGAAGACCGCTACACCCACAGGTCATAATGCCGATAAGTGAACCAAGGAAGACCGCTGCACTCACAAGTCATAATGCCAATATATCAAAAGCCCAGCTCCTCATGACTCCAAACTAAGCAAAGCCGGCCCGTGGGCTAACCAACTTGCCATATCCAACCTACTTCAGAACATATATATATATAGTATAGTACGCACGATAATAACCGGCCCGGGAACCGGTGAATAATATCATAATAGGCACGAGTAGAGTCGTGAGAATCATATGCAATAAAAATAATCATTATCAAAAATTCCAAAAGAGTAGTAAAACATTCATGTTCGAAAATAACATATTAATTGTTCACAATTCCTTTAAAGTTACCAAATTTGCGTAAAGGGCATTATCAAAAATTCCAAAAAAGTAGTAAAATATTCATGTTCGAAAATAATATATTAATTGTTCATAATTCCTTTAAAGTTACCAAATTTGGGTAAAGGGTGTTGCGGGTCCCACAATCGATGGAAACCCGAACGATCCCGAATCAGGTGGAACATATTTTACTTATATCATGTAAACTACTAGGAAGCGTCTCGAAATAATTTTTAAGGTGATTTGGACATTTTATCAAAAGTTAGAGCCGTTTCTATTTTTGGAATAATATAGTGAAATTTCTATAAGAACACCAAGAAACGAACATAGGATATATTTCAACCCGAATTGCAAAGGAAGAGGGATCTTACGAAACTTGTAACATTAGCTAAGTTTACTAAGTCATGCCATAAAACAAATGCTTTACATACTTATCCTAAGTCATACAAATTCCTACGAGAAACTCAAAAGGGTTTTTGAAGCAATCCGAGTACTTTATTTGAAGTTACGGACGTGGAAGTTTAAAAATCCATATAGAATAAATTCTTTCAACATTTACCAAATTTCCCATAATCTTGTAACTTACAAACTTTAAAAACATAAGAGTGCCAAGGAAGGATTACGGAACGAACACAGGCTCGGATTGCGGGAATAGAGTT
>DF358666.1:1266-30215 GCA_000787875.1 Solanum virginianum
CCTTACAATGTTCTAAACTTTAGATGTGGGATAAACTCTTTTATAATCCCAACATCCCCTAACAAAGTCCTAAACTTTAGATGTGGGATAACAAATTAATACCAACTACAACAAGCAGAACTTTGTAAACAAATGAAGTGACAGAAAAATATCAAAAATTGACTTATAATAAGAGGAGAATGGGAGAAAGAAAACAATAAAAAGGGGGAGAAGTATGGACAAAGGAAGCACCTGTTGAGTTTTGGTGAATGGGCAACAGTAGTGGCTTTTGGGTTTCTGCAATGGAAAGTCGATGGGTTGTCTCAGACAAACCATTAAAGTTGTTAATTACAATTTATGAGGAGGCACAATAGGGGTGAGGGGAGTGCCAGGGAAGGATAAAATTGTAAATCTAAAAGTTAAAAAGAATTGATGGACTTTGGTAGTGCTACGTAGGTGGGATGTATATATAATTTATATTTCTATCAAATATATTGAGATTTTGTTTTTCACGATGTTCATAGAAATTGTGTATTTCAATCTTTTTATGATTATTCAAGTATATTAATTTGATAAATATAAATTAGCTATTTTTTAATAATATTGTTACAATAATTTTCGTCTAATATTTTTTTAAAAGTTTTTTTATTAAAATGTATTTTTTATATGTCGATCGTTATATTTATTTGTATTCATTTTAGTATTTTCAGCATAACTTAATAGCAATTCAATTTTTACACAGATATACATGGATATTTAATTAACCCACGATCTTGGACACATAATTTTAATAGCTCATATTTTGTATAAACAATAGTTTTAAGTTCTCTATATAACCCTTTATTTAATTATAAATAGGATGATAGTGGATACATTTTAGATTAGGAAGGAAAATTTATAAATTGAAAAAAAAAAAACTTTTACTCCTCCCATTTTTTCCTAACCCTTTATTCAATTCTAAATAGGATGATAGTGGATACTTTTTAGATTAGCAAGGAAAATTTATAAATTGAAAAAAAAAAAACTTTCACTCCCATTTTTTTCTAAAGTAGCTGCCACCCTCTTGGGAGAAACAATCAAACAACTGATTTCCTTACCTTTTTTTTTTTTTTTCACTACACCGTGAACCTCTACGAGCCACCACCATTATCGAACCATAACATGCAAATAAGCCATTAGAGCATCAACCTCGTCACCACCAAAATCCTACTACAGCATAATCAGAAACAATCCGTCAAATTTAGACTGAAACAGACACTAAATGACTTTTTTTTCACCCCAACAACAACCAAAATTGGCCCTCCCCCTTCTCCTTCAAGATAATTTATCCCAAGATAATGTGGTAATTTGTTCTTAAAATTTATATAATGCATATTATTTTGAATGCAATAAATTAAACACTTAAAAAGAAAGAATACTATCATAATTTATTCTACCATAAATAATTCTATCATATAACTTATCCAATTATAACTAATCCAATCATAACTTATATTCAAATCAAACGACCCTACGACTAAAAAAAATTAAAGAATGAGCAAATAATTGTTTAACAACTGTCTCTGCTTTTTCATTGTACATCAGTGTCTTAAATTGAAAATTTTAACAATACAATGTGCTTATACTATCACTTTTTTTCCTTATTATGTAAGTAATATACATATCTTCGTTTTTTCATTATACATCAAGTTTATCTGATAGTCTAATTACTTTGAGTTTGAAATATTTTATTAAAAATATAAAAGAATTAAAGGTAATCTTTCACAATTAATATTTAATATGAATGATTCAAATTGAAGTAAGTTAGACAAATTAAGAAATAGAAAGTCGTCGTAAAAGATAATCAATAAACTATTACTTCCTTCGTTCTATTTTAATTGTCGTAGTTTTTAATTTTAGAATCAACAATAACAAACCAAGTGAAATGTATCCAGGCCTTGCCATTATTTCGAAAAATCTATTTTAGAATCAAATTGTATATTTTTTTAATTAATAGTAACAATAAATACATATTTTTATTATATTCTAGGGTATATTTTGTTTTCTTCCAAGTGTGCTATCGGTCTGGTGCTTCTCACAATTTACATTTTACACGGCCTTCAGCGGATCTGGTCGTCTCTTTGGATGTATGTATGTATGTATCTCCTTCATCTCACTCTTCTGCCTAGTGCTTTTCGTTCTTTGTTAAATCTTGCCTCTTAGTCGAACTTATTTCTTTATTGTGCGTCTTCGGATGTATATATATGTTTTTGTATCTGAGCTTCGAATTTTGGGGTTGATTCTTTTGGAGGATTTGTAATTTTGAAGCCCTTTTTTTTAGCCTAAAGCCACTGCTTTAGTGCCTTTAGTGTTGAGCGCCCTTGTCCCTTACTCATCTAAAGGAACATGGATAATGAGGTGATCGAGTTTGATATAGGCTTAGGAGGTGGAGGTGGGAGTGAGGACGGGGATGGAGATGATGTTCTTGACGAGGAGAATGTCGCCAACCGTTCTCCTGTTATTGATGGAAATGTTGCATCAGTTCGAAGTTACTCTCCCCAAGGCGACCTCGATCTTGAACCTTATGATGGCATGGAATTTGAATCAGAGGAGGCTGCCAAGGCTTTTTATAACTCCTATGCACGCCGTGTTGGCTTCAGCACCCGTGTCAGTTCCTCCCGTCGGTCCAGGAAGGATGGAGCCATCATTCAGAGGTCGTTTGTCTGTGCCAAAGAAGGATTCCGCAATTTGAATGAGAAACGCACCAAGGATAGAGAAATTAAGCGACCACGTACTATCACCCGGGTTGGCTGCAAGGCTGCTCTCTCTGTCAAGATACAGGACTCTGGTAAGTGGGTGGTCTCTAACTTTGTCAAGGAGCACAATCACGAGCTTGTTCCCCCTGATCAGGTCCACTGTCTCCGGTCCCATCGCCAAATTTCTGGTCCTGCCAAGACCCTAATAGATACCTTGCAGGCCGCTGGCATGGGTCCCCGCAGGATTATGTCTGCGCTCATTAAAGAGTATGGTGGTATTAGCAAAGTTGGTTTCACAGAGGTAGATTGTCGTAATTACATGCGGAACAACCGCCAAAGGAGCATGGAAGGAGACATACAGCTCCTCTTAGATTATCTGAAACAAATGAATTGCCAGAACCCCGAGTTCTTCTATGCAGTTCAGGGTGATGATG
Source organism: Solanum virginianum (assembly GCA_000787875.1). NCBI lineage: Eukaryota > Viridiplantae > Streptophyta > Magnoliopsida > Solanales > Solanaceae > Solanum > Solanum virginianum. The sequence continues at coordinate 4,415 of DF358666.1, forward strand.
ATCAGTGCACAGGGAATGTCTTCTGGGCTGACTCTAAGGCAAGAGCAAATTATAAATATTTTGGTGATACTGTTACATTTGATACAACTTATAGGTCAAATAGGTACCGCTTACCCTTTGCACCCTTTACCGGAGTAAATCATCACGGACAACCTGTTCTCTTTGGATGTGCTTTCCTAATAAATGAATCAGAAGCCTCATTCATATGGCTTTTTAAGACATGGCTTGCAGCTATGTCCGGTCAACTCCCCTTGTCAATGACAACAGATCATGATGCCGTGATTAGGTCTGCCATTATGCAAGTTTTCCCTGAGACCCGTCACCGTTTCTGTAAATGGCACATCTTCAAGAAATGCCAAGAAAAGTTGTCACATGTCTTCCTTGAGCACCCAAATTTTGAAGCAGACTTCCACAAATGTGTCAATTTGACAGAGTCTACTGAGGAATTTGAGTCCTGTTGGCTTTCTCTTGTTGACAAGTATGAGCTCAGGGATCTTGACTGGCTTCAAGCAATATACTTAGATCGCAGACAATGGGTGCAAGTATATCTCCGTGATGCATTTTTTGCAGAAATGTCCATAACTCAGCGCAGTGATAGCATGAACTCATATTTTGATGGTTATGTGAATGCGTCAACTAATCTAAATCAGTTCTTCAAATTGTATGAGAAAGCTGTGGAGAGCCGTACTGAGAAAGAAGTCAAAGCTGATTATGATACAATGAATACGTTCCCAGTTTTGAAGACCCCTTCTCCAATGGAGAAACAAGCATCCGAGGTCTACACGAAAAAGTTATTTATGAGATTTCAGGAGGAGTTGGTTGCCACTCTAACTTTCATGGCAAACAAAGTTGAGGATGATGGACTAGTTACCACTTACCAAGTAGCTAAATTTGGGGATGACCACAGAGCTTACTATGTTAGGTTTAATGTTTTGGAAATGAAAGCTACTTGTAGCTGCCAGATGTTTGAGTTCTCAGGTCTTCTTTGCCGACACGTTTTAGCAGTGTTCAGAGTGACAAATGTTCTGACTCTTCCTTCTCATTACATCCTCAAACGATGGAGCCGAAGCGCAAAGAGCACTGTTGCATTGGAAGACCGTGTTGCTGACATGATCAATTATTATTTGGAATCACATACTGTTCGATATAATATGCTGAGACATGAAGCATTTAAGTTTGTGGAGGAAGGGGCAGAGACTGTTGATTCTTATACTGTGGCAATGGCTGCTCTGGAAGAGGCTTCAAAGAAGGTTTCCCTAGCAGTAAAACATGATGGGAGGATGTCTTTACTAAATGGACATTGTAGAGAAAACTTGACTAGGAATGGGGTCCGTGCAAATTACAACATTGAGGATGAACAGAGAAATCTCTCATGCCCATTCTCTGAGGTTTATCATTTTTTAATTTTTGTCAAACTACCAGTCGCATGGTTTTCTCTTTTGGCTGCATTCTCATGTTTATATGTTTTTTTCTTAACTTCAAATTTTTTAATGAGGTAATGTGGTAAAGTTTTCTGCACTCAATGAAATACAAGATGCTTTGAGGACAATGCTAATTCTAGCCAGAAGATAAATCTAATTGTATGATTTTTTTTTCTAGAGATGTTAAGAGTCCCTATAAGTTTACAACATTAGATGGGATATTCTTTTGCTGATTGTACTCTTTTGCTACTTCTGCACAGTTTAACTACTTGTGGGATTTCACTGGGTCTATTGTTGTTGTTGTTTGCACAGTTTAACTACACATCCTTGTTGCTATTCTATTTATAAAATTATTTACCTTCACAAAAGTAGAGGAGAAAGAAACTGAAAGCAAAAGTTGTCTTTTACTTCCTCAAAGAATCTGGAGAAGACGTAAATCACCTCCTACTACAGTATTGGTTAGCATCCACTTTGTTAGTGGTGGTGGTGGGATTCTAAGATCTTGACGGTACACCAAATTCAGGGGACACAAGGAAAAGTGTACTCTTGAGATTTGAGATTTAGAAGGGATTTCCATGATTGACTGGTAAATGAGTTTCAAAGGTTATTGGCCCTACTTCCTAGGCAAGTTACTTCAGTTAATAAGTGTGAAGCTTTGTGGTGGAGTTTGGGAAACAATGGTGTTTTCTCTGGCAAATCTTTTGATGAGAAACTTTTGATTAGGGAGGAGGTTGAGTTTTTGTGGAATGCAGTATGAACCCAAAGAGGCTGAGGAAGGTGTGTTTTTTTCTCTTGGCTAGTTGCTAGAGGGATGATCTTGATGACGGAAAACTTGAGAAAGTAGAAGATTATTTGTGTCACTTGGTTCTTCATGTGCAAGGAAAGGAGTTGAGGACGTTGATTATCTTCATCTACATTGTGATTTTACAATGTTGTTATGGTGGGATATATTTGGTGGTTTAGAAGTTCTTGGGTAATGCGAAAAACGCTGAAAAATTTGATGTATTGTTGGAGGACCGGAGAGGGAGGAGAAGACGCAGGGCATGGAACATGATTCCTCTTGTGTTGGTATGAGTTGTTTGGAGAGAGAAATAAAAGAGCTTTTGAGGGGGTAAAGTTGAGTTTTCTAAGTTAGGAGTAGTCTCCGGTCACTTATTTTCTTTAAGTGTACCCATTTTTTTGGAGAAGGTAACATTTGTATATATTCATTGAACCAGTACATAGGTTGCACTAAGAATCATAATTACAGCTTGTCAAAAAGTAAGAAAACTGAATCTGAATCCTAACAGGAACCTAGGATATCCATAATGGATTCGGTGTCCTCTAAATACATCTTGTTGCACCAAAAGCAAAAAAGCCCGAAACAATTTGGTTTGATCTTTTGAAGATCACAACTCTTGCTCTCATAACATCTAACATTTCTCTTGTTCTCATAACATCTAACATGTCTTTCTTTCCAAACAATCCACCAAATACAAGCGAGGACAATCCTCCATCTATCACTATTTGCAGCTCCTGCCCTTACTTCTCCCCAACTGTACAAAAGATGTGTGATTTTGTTAGGCATAGCCAAAAGAAAAAACCCTGATACTAATGAAAATCCTCCATAGTTAGGATGTTATTCTGCACTGGAGAAACGGATGGTTGATTGTCTCAATCTCTTCATAATAGCATCTTGAACACATGGAGAACTTCCTTTTCTTGAGATTTTCCGGTGTAAAAACTGCTTCTCTTGCTAGAAGCCAAGTGAAACATGCCACCTTGAAAGGAAATTTAGGTTTCCAAATCTACTTCCAAGGCCAAAGAGAAGGTTGTTATCCACCTTGATTTGGCAAATATGCAGAGTTTACATTGAATGTGTCTCTGCTATTTTTGCTCCACCATATTCTATCATGTTCATCCCTTGTTCCTGTAAAAATTTAAAGGTTAATAATAAGCATAAATAAGTCAAGTAACTTAACCAAAGCTATATTATAAAGAACTGAATCAGCTCACTTATCCAGTGACTTTTGAGTCTTTGGCCCTGAGCTTGACCACAACCAAACAATCCCTCAACATTTTTGAACCTAGGAAGCTCAACAACTAGTAAATCTTGTGTTGTTATATCGGGGTTCATCTTCTCAACACATGCATGATAACCCGTCCACACATTTTAATGTATGGTACCATCGTTATGAGCTTTATAAAACAATCCTGGGTTCAAAATATAGCCTACAACATGCAAAGGTCGAAGAGTTGGTCAGTCTACCTTGCATCAATGATTTCAAACACCTTCTTATATTGCTTCTTAACTCCACCAAAGGTTCGTCGAATTTCATAAATATAGCCCATTGGTGGTTTTTTTCTCTCCATCCACCAAATGAAACACTGTTGTTAAAGGACCACAAATTTTAAATACCCCTACAACATCATTCCAAAAGTGGGCTGAAATAAAAAGGTTGCCAACATCTTTTTCCAAAGTTTCCTTTGTAAATCCTCTTGAAGTCCATTCGGTTGAGAGGACTAGCATTTTCAAAATTTTCTTTTGATTGTACATAGCTCTCATAGTCAAGTAGGCTGTTGTGAATCTTGTCTTGGCCGTTTCACCAAATTTCTTTCATTGGTGAATTTGCTCATCAAGTTTAACAACAATGGCCTTTGACTAATGTAGGATCTTGATGACCTTCTTAAAAACTGTTAAAGAACTATTCTGGTAATTAATAGCTAATAAGTATTAATTATTAATTATAAAGGAAGTTATAGGATAAGAGAGTGATATTAACTGAAGCATATGAGTTGATCTTGAATATGTCACCAAACATTGAGTTAATGCAGTGAGCGACACATGAATTCCAATAAATGTGTGGGTTCACACCCATCATCGTGCTTCCTGCTTTAACATTATCACTAGCATTATCGGTGACAACTTGTACAATATTTTTCGGTCTAATTCTTTTAATTGTGTTCTCAAATAAGTTGTACATTTTGGTAGAATCGGTAGATTCCTTGCTAGCATCAACAGAATTGAGGAATACACTATTGATTGGAGAATTCACCTAAATATTAATGATCATTTTGCCATTTTGTGCCATCCATTTGTCCATCATAATGGAACATCCAAACTTTGTCCATTGCACTTTATGTTCATCAACAATTTTGTTTACTTTCTTCACCTCTTTTTTAAGGTAACTCTTACTTCATGGAAAGTAGGAGGCTTCATTCCTAGGCCATGTTGTCTCACCGCCTCAATAAATTTGTCAAATGATTTGTGATTAACACAATTAAAAGGGAGCCCCGCATCATACATCCACAATGCAAAAGCACTTACCGCACGCTCCCTTTGAATTTTCTTGGTTTCATCAAAACCTGCTCCCTTTTCAAAGCCTCCCTTTTGTTGTGATTTTTGTGAAAAATAGAGATTAAGAGGGCCTTTCGCCACATTCCGCCCCGTGGATGATGCACTTCCACTAGAAGACATCTTTTGAGTTTTTGATGGAGGCATCATTTCATCATATTCATCCATATCATCATCATAACCAATATTAACCACTAGTTCTTCTTGCTGCCTCATTTGATATTTTGGATTATTTGCCATTTTATTTTCCACCTACGCCTTTATTTCTTTTCTAACTTCTGCTGGACAACTTGGACTTTGTTTTACATTTCTATTTCCATCCATCAAATGTTGCTTGTGTCGAGTAATACCACCATTATAAATAACTTTACAAAACATACAAATAACTGAATCTTTTGTTGGCCCTTGCATACCATAAGTCCATCCAATGTCCCTGTTGCTAGCATCAGACGCCATTGAAATCACACTATTCATGGACAAATTAATATTATATTAATTAGTATAAAACAAAATTATATAGGGCAGAAATTAATAAAGAAGGATTACAATTATTTTTTTTAAATATAGGCAGAACACTAACAGTAGCTCCACTGCTCCAGTGAATACAAACAGAGTTGCAGAGCATAAAACAGAGCAAAACAGAGTCGAACTGGGTTGCTGCTACTGAAGAAGAAGAAGAAGGAAAAAAAAGAAGCTACTTAGTACTTCTTCTCGAAGTTGAACTGGGTCTTTGCAACTGGAGAAGAAGAAAGAAGAAGGAAAAAAGAAGAAAGAAGAAGGTTTCTAGGAAGAAGTTACCTGGGTCGCTTGCCTTGCTGCAACTGGAGAAAAAGAGTTGGAGAAGTCGTCGCTGCAACTGGAGAAAAGAGTCGCATAATCCTTTATCCAAATAAACCCTAGAAGCTCTTTTTAATTATTAAATCAAGGGTATTTTTTTAAAAAAATAAAAAGGCAACACCTATGGTGCCTCGCCTCGACTGTCGCCTCTCACCTTTCCATCGCCTAAGGTCGCTTTTTGGAATTGCACTTTGCCATGGCTGTAATAGGTGAGAAAGCCTCGCCTCACCTTGCCATTCGCCAAAAGCGCAAAGGCGAGCGCCTTTGAGAAGACTGCAGATTACTTTTGCACCAAACAAGGAGGAGGAGGATATACTTAGATATTTGGGTTGGATTAGAGTGATGTTTTCTCTCCCGAGGCTAAAATAGCATATGCCCCTTTTTTCTATCTATGGTTGTTCTCTATTGGCCTTTTAATTTATTGGACATTAAGAATGTTTTTCTCCACGTCGAGGAAGAAGTCTATATGGAGCAACCACCTGGTTTTTTTGCTTAGTAGGAGTTTGGTAGCCTTGTATGTCGATTGTGTAAGTCACTCTATGGTATGAAACAATTTTCTCAAGCTTGGTTTGGAAGTCATCAAGAATTTATCGCTATGTTTTATCGACATTATGCATCAAATCTAATATATCATGAGAACACTAAGCACATTAGGATTGACTGTCAATTTTGTGAGGTCGAGTGATCAACTTGCAGATATTCACCAAGCTCTTCATCGGTCCTCATATTAATTATATTTATCACAAGCTAGGTACATATGACTTGTACGCACGAGCTTGAGGTGGAGTGTTAGAATTGGAACATGAACAAGAACAATATATACAATCCTACTTAGAATAAGAATAGGAATAAGAACAGTATATAGAATCTATTGGAAAATGAGTCTAATATAGTGTCTATAAATAGGGTCTCAATGTAATATTTTACACACAACAATTCATACTGTTCTTCTCCTATATTTCTCACACAGCCACCTAAGATTGAGGAGGCCTCTTGGAGACAAAAGTCTAGATGCCTGTGGCTCAAAGATGAAGACCGGTAAAACTGCATTGCCATACTTGAAATTGGGAAGATGTTACAGAAGATAAGGAGGGTATTAAAAAGGAGATTTTGAGATTTTACCAACAGTTATACCCAGAGAATGAGTCTTGGAGACCAACAACCTGTTTCGAAAATCCAACTGGATATTGAGTTTGAAGAAGAGGAAATCTGTGCTACCATCAAAATGTGCGCTGTAGACAAAGCCTCTGGATTTAACAACTTGGGGAATAATTACAAAGGTGGTCATTGATTGCTTTTATTCCTGAAAGAAGGGAGCAATTGAGCTTATGGATTACAGACCAATCAACCTAATAAGCAGCGTTTACAAGATTGCCTCTAAGCTTTTGGCAGGAAGACTTGAAACTGTTATGTGGAAGCCAATCTCTGGAAACCTTTAATCCAAGAGAACATTTTTAAGAAAGCATACACACCCTAAATCTCTCATCAGAAATAGACGGTTAATATCTTGTTTCTGCAGGAGACTAAGATTGAAATTGCTATGTTAAGATATGATTCAATTGTTATGGGGTAATAAATGGGTTGACTGGGTGGATTTAAAAGCATCACTGAGGGAGGGTTTTTTAGGAGCACCCAATAGGAGTTTAGATGGCGCTTCGTAGGCATCCTTGGGCCACATACTTATCCAATTAAGGTGTGAGTGAAGTTGCGGGGTAAAGAGGTTATGAGAAGATCATTGGGTTTTGGGAGGTCCCCAACACACACACACACAAACCCCACCAAAACACACACACACACACACACACACAGAGAGAAAGCCTTTGACCTATTGAATTGGTCTTTCCTAATATTCATCCTCTCTAATATGATTTGGAGAAAGGTGAATCAAATGGATCAAGTTCAAAATATCCACATGTGGATTATAACAGAATACCTTCATGTGGATATTTTTTTATAGTGGATCATAACAGAATACCTTCATGTGGATTACCTTAAGTTATAGTGACCTCCTTGGTGATTTCTTTCCATCTATCTTAGCCTGGTGGATCGAGGTACCTAGTACCTGTTGTTGGTGGGAGGTGATAGGTATTGCGTGGAATTAGTTAAGGTGCGTGCAAGCTTAGCTTGGACACCACATTTATCAAAAAAAATGTTGGCCATGGAAGGATTGTACAGAATGTTGGACAGAGCTAAATAGTGCAGTGACTATATGGTTTTGATGTTGGTAGAGGAAGCACATTCAACGTATCCTATCTGCTATATGCAGATGACGCGTTGATTTTCCTTGGGGCAGACAGAAATCAATTGCTTTATTTGAATTGAACCCTCCTTAATTTGTAGGCCTTTTTAGTTCTTCATATTAACATGTTTAAAATGTAATCTATCCTGTTAATGAGGTGCAAAACCTGGAGGACTTGAGATAAGTACTAGGTTGCTGCAGTGGGACTTCTCCAACTACCTGCTCAGGATTTCCGCTGGCAGCCAAAATTTAGATCTGAAGCCATATGGAGTGGGGTTGTTGAGAAGTTTGGAAAGAAGCTAGCCTCCTGGCAGATGCAATATTTATCAAAGGGGTGGCAATCTTACCTTGATAACAGTTTCCTTTACAACATCCCAACTTACTATATGTCACCTATCTATGTAAGGTTTTGAGGCAGCTTGATAAGATTGGGAGGAATTTTCTATGGGAAGAGAACAACAATTGAGACAAGTTTCATCTGGTCAAGTGGCCTAAATGTTTACTGCCAGACAACAAGGTGGACTAGGTAGCAGGGACTTAGCTCTGCACAACAAATGCTTATTAATGAAGTGCCTATGAAAGTACTCAGAGGAGCAGAGCCTACGGAAGGAAGTTGTCAATGCCAAGCGCAGAATCCAATACCACTGGTGCACTAGATTATCAAGATCACCTTTGGAGTTACAGTCTGAAAGAGTATTTGCAAACTCTGGGAGTTCTTGCAGAACAAGCACTATGGAGTAGGGAATTGTCACCTTATTAAATTTTGAAAGGATTAGTGGCTGGTAACACATTCCTAATGAATGATTGTCCTGCACAATCTCAGATGAGTAGTGATCCAGAATAGAAGATGGCAACTCATGAAACATAATATTCAGAAGGAATATGCAAGACTGAATTTGGGGAACTGGCCAGTCTACGAGCTACATTAATAGTGTTTAAGCAACACTCTAGTAACAAATCAGTTCAAATTGGGAACTGCAAATGCAGGAAAATACTCGGTGAAAGCAACTTACAAGCTACCGTAAACTTGTAATGCAATCACCGGCCACTAGCCTTGGAAGCTACTCTTAAAAATTAATTTACCTCCTAAAGTCATCTGCTTCAGCTGTACTGCACTCTATGAAGCTTGTCTAACACGGGATAACTTAGTCAAGAGGAATATTCAGATTGTTAATAGATGCTATATGTGCTACGAGTCAGGATCACACAGCCATCTATTCCTACAATACTCAGTCGCATCAGATATATGGAATTTGTTTCTCTCTTTTTGGATTAAAATGGCTCATACCACAAAATATTAGGGATGTTTTTGAGAGTTGTAATTGTTGTGAAGTTGATAGCGTCATCGGAAAATTTGGAAGATGATTCCTGCTGCTATATTGACAATTTGGAAGATGATTCATGCTGCTATATTTTGGAGTATCTGGAAGGAAAGGATCAACATATGATTTGATGGAATATCAACTACTCACCCATCCCTCAAAGCTAGATGTTTTATGTATCTGCTAAGTTGGGCATTTTTTTATAACCGAGAAATCCGTCTGTGGTGTGTCCTTTTTGGAACAACCACAACCTGTTAAACTCGGTGGATGATGGCCCGCCCCTCTACCCCTCTCCACTTAAATACCAGGCTTCGCTTTGCATGATATGGGGTTTGAACCAATGACCTTAGCCACAAATCCTCCACCCTTTGCCACTCTAGCTAGGCCCTGGGGGCTAAGTTGGCATATTTATCCCCAATTTTTTTCAAAAAAAATTGTTAGCTCCCTTATTCTAATTTATAATGGAGCTAAACGGTCATCCTTTTTTACTATATTAGTTTTGCAACTATTTTGCATCTTTGTGATGCCTACCTTGAAATCAATTATTACTCGCATCGTTTTGATAGTACTTCTCCAGATCTTTTTACCTACATAGCTTTTCCAGATTCCTTGCATAAATGGTGAACTAGGACAGAGTTTCTAATTTCTAGTGGGTGAGATTTCACATTTAGAAAAAAGAAACTGGACGAAAGTATTTTTATGAAGTATGATTCAATATAATATTAAATGAAGCTGCACAAAAAACTTTGTATTTAATCTTTCAATGCGATATCTCTGCATTCACAACCTTAACCTGCTATCCATAACCTGTGGGTGAGCATTAGTCACAATATGTTTGCATTTTCTTTCATATGACATTTCATATCGGGGAAAGGTCTAGGTGTTGGATTTGGTCTAATGGGGAATAATGATGACATAGTTGGTTGGCTATCTGAGCTTCTACCTTGTAGGCGGGAATTTCAACTCCCTATCTTGTTATCCCTCCTCCCTCCTTTTCTTCCTGTTCCTCTATGTATAGTAAAACTTCTAAACTTTTGAGCTGCTAAGAAACTTCTGCATATCTATAACAGAATTGATATAGTTGATGGGAGGTTTGGTTTTGGTTATTTAGACTGATAAATTATGTGCATATAATTGTAGGATGACATGGATACAAAGATCCAGGAGCTTTCATATCAACTGGATTGTGCTAATCAGAAATGTGAAGTTTATCGTGCGAACCTTTATTCAGTTTTGAAGGATATAGATGACCACAAGCAACAACTGTCAATTAAAGTACAAAATATAAAGCTTAGCTTGAAGGAAGGTCGCTGAATTTCCCCTGTCGTGGTATATGTTCTGTAATGCTGTACATAGTTGGTCCTTCAATTTTTTTTGTACACAATTCTTTGTGGGTTGCTTTTTATGAAAATCTCCATGAGCTCATCTGGCAGTTGTAGCCTGTAGTGTTCTATTGTTCTGTTCAATATCCTTAAAGTTGGTAACCGTTTGTCTCGTAGCTTAGCAACACAGTACCATTTGACATAAATAACGGTGTTATTGTCAAAATCAACATGCAAGGATAGTTTGATGCAGTTCGATTGTTGAAAAGATGGTGCAGGCCAGCATATTTCATTTGAGAAGAGCCAGAATGTGTATCGGACTATCCGTGTCTTGTTACCCATTGATTGAGTGGGGATGTATGATAAAGAAAATTACCTATGCATGCCATATCAAGAAAATTACCATCTATAATAATATTTTTTTTCCAAAATAGTACTCTCTCTGTCCCATTTTATGTGACACTCTTTCCTTTTTAGTCCGTTTCAAAAAGAATGTCACCTTACTCTAATTGGAAATAATTTAATCTTAAAATTTCTTTTTTATCCTTAATGAAGTAATTTTCAACCACACAAATATCTTAGAGTGATTTTAGACTACAAGTTTTAAAGGTCCTTACTTTTATTTTTAAAAAGCGTGTCAAGTCAAAGGATGCCACGTAAAATGGGACGGAGGGAGACAATATTTTTAAGAACGTTTGAAATCTGTGTTTCTCCTCCCCTCTTTATGGCTGCCTCTCTCTCTTTCTTTTCCCCATTTTTTTGGCTCATGATTTATCTAATTCTTCTTTTTTTCAATTTCACCTGAAGTACTTCGTCAATTGTTTTTCAAATGGATAGTTGTATTCTTCATTTAGGATTTTTAAATTCTTAATCGAGGGGAATTTTACTCTAAACTCATACATTTTTTGATAAATTTATCAATGTAGAAGGTGAAATTCATACTCTTTTGAAATTGGATTGAAGTTTTAACAATAGAAATTTCATTGATTTTCAGACTTTTTGCTTTGGAGTTGTTCACTACTAAACTCTCAAGATTTTTTTGGTAAATTCATCAACCTTCAAGGTGAATCTTGAACCTTTTTTGAGACTGGATTGAAATTTTAGCATATTTGAACATACAAATATAAAGAGTAAAAAATTGTCTTTGTACTATCAAAAGAGATTAAAAATGTTCTCTGTTCATACTTTGAGCCATTTATGCCCTTATAGTTAGTATAATGGTCAAAAATGCCTTGAATTTAACGACACTAACAAAGAAGGGTCAGTTTGACGTCAAAACTCTTCAACATTCTGTTGGTGCTCTTGCCCGCTTCTCAATAAACTTTATTTACAATTTATAAACTCCTCTTTTTGTTCAAGGATAATAGAACTTTTAATTTAATCTCTCGGTTATTAATAAAATTTAATATAATTATAATACATTATTTAATAATTAATTAAAATGTGTGATTGAGTTCTCTTTATATAGGTAAATATGTTATATTGATAAAGTATCTTTACACATTATTTTTATTTATTTTAGAACAAAAATATATGAGAGGATAAAATAAACATATCCAATGAAAAGTGATAAATAATTTAATGTTCTTGAAAGTTGACTGTAATGAGCCTTAGGGAGACCCAACAATGTTCCTGCTAAACGAATGGGTAACACCAATTCTGACAAACTATTTGGCTATTTACCAAAAAAAGATATGATTAAAATATTTTTTCATAAAAAAATTAAATTAAATTAAATCTTTCATTTCCTTTTACATTAATCAAAAGAAAAAATGACAAGTGGTTTCAAATTTCACCACATTAAGTTTTATTAAGGTCAATTTTTAAGAACATTAAATTATTTAACACTTCCTATTGGATAAGTCTATTTTATCATCTCATATCTTCTTGTGCATATTATCAATGTGATTTAAAAATAAATATTTATTTTAGAGAAAATAAAATAATGTTTATAGATATTATATCAATATAACATATTTTCCTTTATAAAGAGAACTCAATCACATATTTTAATTAATTATTAAATAATATATTATAATTATTAAAATTTAACTTTATTAATAATCGAGGGATTAAATTAAAAGTGCTATTGTCCTTGAAAAAAAAGATGAGTTTATAAAATGTAAATAAAGTTTATTGGGAAGCGGGCCAAGAGCACCGACAGAATGCTGAAGAGTGTTGACGTCAAATTGACTCTTCTCCGTTAGTGCCGTTAGATTCAGGGCATTTTTGACCTATTATACTAATTATAAGGGCATAAATGACTCAAAGTATGAACGGAGGGTATTTTTGCTCCTTCCTGATAGTGCAAGGGCATTTTTGACCCTTTTCCCTTTAAAGATTGAAAGTTCATGAATATTTGAAGGATTATATTTGAAGGTTTTAGGTTGTGTTTGGTACGAAGGAAAATATTTTGCATGTAAAATGTTTTCCAGGAAAATGAGTTGATTTCTAACTCATTTTCACATGTTTGGTTGGTGAGCGGAAAATATTTTTCGAACAATATTTTTAATTGTTTGATTAATGAATAAAAATATTTTTTTAGAAAAAACTTTTATGTTTAGCTAGAGAGTAGATAACAATTTGTAGAAAAAAATAATTTCTGACATGAAAATATTTTCATAATTTAAAATATTTTCATAATTTAAAATATTTTCATAATTTAAAATATTTTTTAAAAATAAATATTTAAATTCTTTTGGTGGGGTGGACATGAGGGGGCGATGTGATGAAAAAATTGAAATTTTCTTAATTTTTTAAAATTTTTTTTGGTACGGGGGTTGCAGGGTGGTGGGGGGGGGTTAGTTTTTTTTTTCTAAAAAAAATCAATTTTAAATTTTTGTAAAATTAAAATTTTAAGTTTTTTAGGGGGCTGAAGAGGGGGAAGGGGGGGAGGAATTGGGTGAGTCGCAATAGAAATAGGTGAAAAACATAAAATTTTCAAAATGTAATTTTTTTTTCAAAAATAAATTTTTAATCTTATTTTATTTATAAAAAATTCACGGAGGGGGATCATAATATGCATGAGATAAAAAAATCAATTTGAAATTGGATAAGAGTTTTGAAAAATGTTTTCCTCAACTTTTGGAAGAAAATCATTTTTCCTTAAATTTAAGAAAAATAAATTGATTTGAAAAATATTTTCCAAAACATTTAAGCCAACCAAATATAAAAAAATAAAATATTTTCTGAAAAAGATTTTCCTCCGTACCAAACACAACCTTATATTACTCCTTTCTTAGTGATACAAAGCAAAACAATTTTTTAGACATAAATAGATGTTAATTTTATTCATGAACAATATTTTATAATACATATTGCAAACAATACTCATTTTTTTAGTGATGTAAATTAGAACAATTTATAAGATACATATAATACAGGTTTTATTCAAGACATTTAGAATATATTTTGTAGACAACACTTCTTTTCTCAGCAATGCAAAGTAGAACAATTTATAAGACACATAGTACATGTTTTATTCACGAATTACACATTTATAATACATATTGCAGGCATTATTCCCTTCTTACTGATACCAATCAGAAAATTTATAATATGCTTATAATATATTTATAATATATACACAATATATTATTAATATATACATACATCACTCTGTTTCTTAGTGATATAAATCAAAATAATTTATAAGACGCATACAATATAATTTGTTCATAAAAAATGTTATATACATTGCAGACATCACTTCCTTTCTTAGCAATACACACTAGAATAATTTATAAGACACAAATAATACAAGTTCTATTCATAAATAATTCATTTATAATGCCTATTGCGGACATCACACCCTTCAGGGGCAGAACTACATTCATCCAAGGATGGTCAGAAGAACATTCTTCGTTGGATTTTTTTTTTCAATATATAGGTTAAATATTGATATTTTAATATATATATCAATTGTTGAACATTCTTGATATAAAAATTATCCACCCATATTCTAAAAATATGAACATCCTTAATGAAAATACTGACCCCACCATTGACTCCCTTCCTACAGATGCCAATCAAAATAGTTTATAACACACTTGCAATACATTTAAAAAAACATACACAATATATTTTTGATATATACGGCAAACATCATTTCTTTTCTTACTAATACAAATTTAAATAATGTATAAGATACATATAATACAATTTATTCATGAACAATACATTTATAATACATATTGCATACGTTACGTCTTTCTAAGGGATACCAACCAAAACAATTTAAGACATCACTTAAAACACCTTTATAATGTATGTAAAAATAATATATTTTAAAACATATTGTATACATCATTCCAATTTTAACACAATCTTCCAATATTCATGTCTTCGAATCTTTCAATATTCATGCATTCGAATCTTCAAATAGTCATATCTTTATATATTTAAATCTTCGTATCTTCGAATCTTCAAATCTTTTATTGGAGCACTTCACTTTTCTACTATCTTCAATTGTTGAGCACTTCTATCCAACTTTCAGTGGTGCAATTTTCATTAACCTTCGTGTAAAATTTTACTGGGTATATTGTTATTGTTGTAATTTTCATTAACCTCCAATAGTTATTTCACTTATAATCAACTTTCAATTACTTTTTATACCCTCTTCTCTATTAAAAAATATCGTAGGATTTAGTATATGAATAAAATATTCTTCTTTAAATTGGTATCAAAGCTTCTGCAACTTTGATAGAGAAAATCGTAGAAGCTCTGACATCAATTTGAAAATAAATATTTTATTTATAAATTCAAATAATTCTTAGCTACATCAATTTTAAAAAAAATATTTTACTTATAAATTCAAATAATTCTTAGCTACTTCTCAGGATCTCTCTAGATAGAAAATAGCTAGCAACATCCCTATTCATAATAGTGTAAATTTTAATATAACTAGGATTACGAAATCTATTCATATAATATTTAGGCTAAAAATTCCATTTAGAGATGAATTATGTAATATTAAATTCTAAACAAATTTGATTTCTTGCTCCAACTTTAAATTTTTATTTTAATATTTTAAATATTCAAATATTCATTTTCTAAAATCAACTCTAATATTCACCAAACACCCTTTGAGATAAAAGTTTCAAACAAATAAAATAATAATATTCTTAAAAAATAAACATACAATCAAAGTTTTGAAGCTTTTTAATATGGATTGTGGAGAGTCAACTAAGGATAGCAATGGGGCGGATGCGGGGTGGGTTGAGCTTAACTCGTAATTTTTAAATCGTCCCGCTCCGCTTTACATGATGATTTTTTTTTTCATTTTCAACCTGCCCGTTTCGCATATACCCGCTCTGCTTAAATTTTAAAGTTCTTTCATTAAAAGTTTCTAATTAACATTTTAACAACTAACAATTTACCGGACATGTCTAGTTTAAATTTTAGAAAAAAAATAAAATTAAACTCAATGTTTAATATAAAAAATTTATATATTTAATTTTTACTAATTAAATTTTTTTTTATTTCTTCGAATTTGTATTTGGCTTTCTAAACCCGCAATCCACCTCGCATTAATTTTAAAAATATATACTTCAACCCGCCCCGCATCTACTCCACCCTGCATAGTTTTAAATTCATCCCAACCCGCATAGCTCTAAACCCATCCCATACCCGCCCCGCCCTGTTACTATCCCTGGAGTTAACTGTCGTAGATGAAAAAGAAAAGAGAGACAATAGCGAGAACTGAGTAAAATACACAATATTACTATAGATAATAATAATTAAAAGAATATTTAAAAGCAATACTTATTTCAATGGAAAAGGGCCGAAAGGACTATTGGAATCAGTACAAAAATATTCCTCATCCATCTTTCAGCTTCCAAATATCCTTGACGTCAACCTTTTCGCTCATAAATACCCTCAATATTAACCTATTAGTTCATATTTATCCTATTTTAAAATAATTTTTCTAAAGTAAAATCATTAAATATTTATTTATTATATTGCGTAATTTGATTGGTACAAATTTAAATCCTTCTCAAATAAATAAATAATAAAAATCACATATAATTCATAACTTGACCTGATATGCTTGAAAATAATATTAATTTTTTTTTATCAAATTCATAATATCTTCTTATTAACTTATATTAAATTAACCCTTCATTTATTAATCTAATTCATAACTGGGATCCAACTAAAATGTATACTTGTCCTGCTCATCTAAAAAAAATTATTTTTTTATCAATATAATTTCTTTAATCCATTATGCAATTTTCTTGTTCATTCGCTTTTTTTTTTTTAAAAAACTTTTATTCTTACTTAGGTAACAGGGATTCAAACTTGAAATAATTTATTTGTTCATATTCTTTTAATTTGTATCATTATCATGGTAGAGTGGGGATGTGAATATAAGAAAGGGTTACTTTCATTCTTTTTATTTTGAATACACACACGAAAAAGTCATATATGTATACAGTGACTTAATTAAATCATTTTCTATTCAATTAGTTATTTCTATATGAATATTATCATTATTTTTCTTTTTTTTTCCTTCCTTGTTTAAGTTGTTTTTTTTTTTGAAATTATGGACAAGATCCAAGATGAGCAAGAAGTGGAAGAGAGAAGAGGTGAGGTTGGGCAGATAAGCGTAGAAAGTAGAGGACTAACTCATTTTTTTTTCAATTCATTATAAAACCAAAATCAAACTAATAATATGAGACCATATATTAAATTATTTCATATTATTTTAATGATAAAGGCCTGAAATACTTTTAAACTATAAGATTTGGTGCACTACTGCCCTTTATCCACCTTATGAGTGTGGGTTGTTATAAATAAAAGTGTTTTTGAGCCAAAAGGTTAACATTAGGTGTATAAGTATCTGAGAGCCGAAAAATAGATGAAGTATAATTTTGTACCAATTCAAATAGTTGTGAGGTATTTTAGGACATCCTCCCTTGTTTAAAAGATGCTTTCCCAGCTAATCAAGTGTTTCAACAATAATCTCAAAGTCTTATGATACGTGTCGTGTAAGGTATTCATCTAAATTTGTATGACAGTTTTATTTTGGTTATGCCACACTATTTTAGCTCTTAAATACAATAGTATCTTCAGTTCTCACTTCAAGAATTCAAATTTTATCAGAGTACTTCGTAACGTACCTCTTTTACTCATCAACTGGTACTTTATTATTTTACATTTCATCACTGTAATGCAAGCCAAAATACCTTGTTAAATTCTACCCAGAATAATATCATGTAAAAATGGGCCAGCGCAAGCACATTGCAGCAACGACAAATCATCAGGAAAGGGCAGTTTGGGAAACAATGGTGGGGGGTGAGGGCGAGGGGTAGGGTTGTTTGAAAATCACTACCAGTTGACTAAAACAGCAGTAAGAAATATAATTCAGGCAATAACAGAAGAGTAAACTTAATCTTGACAGAGGCATGTAACTCAATACGGAAGTGAATCTTTGGAATTGGATGATGTGTCAGTCTAGTTAGGCAGTGCACTCCTCCAGTGCCTAATTTGAGAAGCAGCTTCAACAGCCTTCAGCTTCAGCTGTGAATCCAGCTTCCTGCTGTATGGTCTCCCCTGCCTATGAACTGAAGATGGTACTACAAAATCTCAGGAAGACCAAAATAGTTGTTTCGATATGCTGATGTAGGAAAGATATTTACAGCATCTTATTATATGAACAAGAAGTCAGCATAGCAGTAACTAATGGATAGAATGCTATTAATCCAATTGTTCATCTTACTTGTTCAACCCTGTTGTACGACAGGGCGAGGATGGATTACTCAAATAATAACCCTCAACATGCTTCACAAGGAAGAACTTATTGCAACGGGTTATGCAACCTTCAATTAGCCTTTGCTCCGTGAGAACTAGCTAAGCAGTTCTCTAGTTGCTAATGCTCTGTTCCACCAAAGAAGAAAGAAAGCATGGAAAATGTTAAAGAGGGGGATTCAAATGGAACACAAGTGCTTTTTCAGAAGGGAGAATTTTCTAGAGGCATTTCAATGACATCAAGAAATCACTCACTTTAGAACTGGTAGAAAAAGTGACATCATAATTAATAGTGTCCCATAGTGGTTGAGGAGCTGGATGGCTGTCTCCTTCTATAGTCCTAGGCAATCCTAACCTCATTAGCCAACTTTTCTTTTGTTTTCGCAGGGATCAAAGCCTGACCTATTGTAATTCTTGGTTTATCCAGTTGACCCTTCCCCTTTTCATGAAGATTGATAAAAGAAGAAACAAGAAGATTGATGACGCTCCAGATGCTCTACTCCAAAGAAGAAAGGAAGTCCAAAGATCCATATTTGATGTTGAATACTGACTCTAGAGGCAGGGGAATTATTTGTGTGTTGATCATCAATGAAAGTGAAAATCATTACTTGGAATGTACGGGGAATTAACAGTACAGAAAATAATAATAGTAAAGAGTTGATTCGCAAATGGAAAGCAGATATGTACTGCTTGCAAGAAACAAAGATGGAAGGCAACATTTAGATTACTGCAAAGCGGCCAGGTCATCTGATTTGGCACGTTAAGGCTGGAAGTCGAGGTGGGAAAACTTGAGATGTGAGATAAAGGATCTGGATGGTGAAAATTGAATAGTCCAATCAGGCACTCAAAGCATCATTTGTAAATTGTATTCACTGGCAAATAACTTCTCCTGGTACATCACATGAGTTTATGGCTCCAACTGCATGATAGAAATGGAGGAACTAGATTTGTGGCTTAGAGAAGCAGCAGTAACAGATACACGAGAAATGTTGAGACTTTTCAGAGGCAATTGAAGATCTGGAATTTGTTGATCCCCTTTATTTGGTGAAACTTTCACATGGAACAAAGACAACAATCTGGGAAAGATTTTGACTGAGTGGGATGGTCATTTCAGAAACACTAAGCAGTTTCTGCTTCCATGAATAACTTATGACCATACTCTGATATTGCTACAGTGTGGGGATTAGGAAAATGCAGAGTCATGAGGTAGAGGGTCTTACACAGAGAGTGACAGGCTGGTGGGACTCTTTGAAAGCTAAATTGAAGGAACGGAATACAGCCAATTATGGAAGCCTACAGGAGTACTAAGCCAACTTACACAGATAACGTATAGGAACAAAGATGCCCTAGTCATGATGTGCTACTTCTTAAGGTTAATTTGGTGAAGTTTGAGAAAATTGCAAAATATGAGGAGACAACTTGGAGGCAGAGATCCAGAGTGTTTTGGCTGGAGACAAAAACACAGTTCTTCCGGGGGATGGCTAATGCTCAATAAAGGTCCAATGTCATTGACAACCTGGAGATGAATGAAGAATTAGAAACTGACCCTATGAATATTAGGAGAAAGAAATCCTTTCTTTTTATCAGAACTAGTATGCTGAATCAGAAGCTTGGAGCCGTGGTTTAACTGCATGAACTGTCCTAGAATTATACAGGAGGCGGCGGCGGCGGCATGATAGCAAAGGAGCTTTAAGGATCAAGATGTACTGGATACTATTAAACTATACTGGAAACTATTAAACTATGTGCAATTAACAAAGCAACAGGTATTCAGCAGATTTCCTTCACTCATGTTTGGAGTTCTGAAAGACCACATGATGAAGACAGTAGACCTAACCCCCAGAATACTTTGGAAAGAAGTCTAAATACAACATACGTGATGTTGATTCCTAAAATTAATGCTGCCAAGGAGTTGAGACTTTAGACCTATAAGTCTGATAGGGTGTGTATACAAGATTATCTCCGAGCTATTGACTGAGAGACTCAAAAAGGTGGTGGACAAGCTAGTTGACAAGCACCATATGACATATATTAAAGGAAAACGGATAATGAAGGCAAACTTTGGTTGCCAAAGAATGTGTGGATACTAGAGTGGGGGACAAACACCAAGAATTTTATGTAAACTGGATATTGGAAAAGGATAAGACCATGCTAACTGGGTTTTTCTCATTGAAGTTCCACGGGATACGACTTTTGGGAGGAACGGGTCTAAATGAATCTCCTTTTGTTTTAGCACTATCAGGTTTTCCATTCTCATTAATGGCTCTCCTGAAGGCTTTTCTCCTTGCAAAAAGGGGTTTGCAACAAGGGTTTTCTCATTTGTTCTTCATTATTTCAATGGAAGGTCTTAACATATAAAGTTTGCATACATTCTATCCAGACCCCACTTGTGGGATTACATAGATGAGATAGCAAATCAAAGTGTGTCTTTGTTCCTCTTGCTGAGGTGGCAGATTTAAGCATCACAGACAAGCCGACGGAGACAGCAAACTGACAGAATTTCAGGCACTCGGTAAAGAATTTTACTTGAACAATACTAGAATAGGAACATAAATAAACAATTCTACTTAGAATTGGAATAGGAATAGTATGTAGTATCCTACTTGGTAAAGGATTACATTGTAGTGTCTATAAATAGGATCTCTATGTAATAATTTAGGCACACAATTCAATAATATTTATCTCCATATTTCTCATATGGTATTAGAGCATTGGTGAGAAACTTTCGACAGGTCACCGTGCGTCAATTTCCGGCGGCTGTCAAGGGTGATTTGTGTCAGTATCTTTTTCTGTCAATGTTGTGTGAGAATCAACACCACCACTGGGTCCCTCACTTTCCAGCGACAAAAGCCTAGTCAGACCCACCAGAAAATACCACCTCACGTGCCCACACACGCTGATCAGAGGTGTGACTCTCCCGACGAGATCTGACCATACGCCGTCATGTGTGGTCAGTTCCGACCACTTTCCAGCAGCCATTTTTGTAATACCCCACAACTCTATTCATAGGATCCGAATTTTTTTGTTGTAGGTATATAAGATTGAGCCTAGCGATACCTTACATGTTCCTATATTTTAAGGCTCATTCCTATATGTGTGAAGTGCTATGTTGCTCGGACTCTTCAAAAATGTCGGTGGATGCATGATGGATCCTCCAGAAATAGTGTATTTTTGAAGGATCCGACACGGGTGCGGCAACATTTTTGGAGAGTCTAAGCAATTTAGGTGAAGTGTATTAGAAGTGAATTAGGTTCATAAGAAACTTCTAGTACTTAGTCAAATTCAAAACTTTCCTATTGATTAAGTTTTCGCATTAGATTATGCAAGGGTCAACTTTAAATGACCATAACTCCCAGCACACAAAAAATTAGGTGACTCATAATATATCAAATTAAAGATCATTGAATTATCTTTCCAACGCCACCAGTTTCGCCTCATTTAGAGTTTGGAACAAGTTATGACCATTTTATTACACGCAAAGTTGATTCTACGAACATGACTTACAGTCGTGGTTGAACTACGACCCGTACTGTCGGCTCGTGGAATGGCTTCTGCAAGTCCATGTTTGAGTCCCAAACTCAACGGACCCAATTACGGGTCGTAAAAGCTTCTATGAGTCGTTGTTTGTGTCCGCAGAATGAGTTTAAGGACCCTGAAATCCACCCTAATTTTTACGAATGGATTCTACGGTCCGTATAAGTTTCTACGGACCATACTCAAAAACATTCTCCAGACTTAGAACAAGTTTTCAAGAGAAGAAAAGCTAGGGTTTCAAGAGAAGCTAGTGAGTTCTTCAAACTTTTTCAAGAATCTAGTTCTTCCAGGTATGTAAGGCCCTTCAAAAGTTATCCTACATTTGTTTTAGTATCTTTAACTACTATTTCCACCCAAGATCAAGTTTTTCCATTGCTAGTTAATTTCATTGAGATACTTGTTTATGTATTTTTCTTGATGAAAATCAGGGTCTATGTTGATTTCACTGCTGAATTAAATGATTAAGTCAAAATTACATAATTATTATTGCATTTGTATGAACCTTATATATTTTATGAAAAGCTATTGTGTGCACAATATTGAACTGAGTTCAAGATGTATTCAAAGCATCTGTATTTACAAGATAGTTGAGTCATAAAATTATGTTTTTGAGACATTGCATTGATACATCTTTCAGTCAAATAAAAGAGACAAGTTGAGAAAAACTAAAGTTGGGCTAAGTCCCAAAAAAAAAGTATTTTGAGTAATTTTACTCTTAAAGTTATGAGCATTATAAAATTATTTTGGGAGTAGTATTGAGCACCGATACAAGTGAGAGTAATAATAACTTGAACTTGTAAACTATGTCGCCAACGTACGATAGGATTGTACCAAGTGTACAACTCCTCATATGCCACTGAGGTATCCCCACACTTCATCCCTTGCCCTGGCAAGTTATGGGATGACTTTAGTAACGTGGGCTAGACGTTGTATCATCACGAGGCTCATAGTGATGGTTGTCGGTTAGAGAAACTCCCCAAGCTAAAGTATATATCATTTTCAGATACAAACTGAGTTGCATTTATAATGCATTAAATAAGATGTTTATTTATATTGCATTGATGATGTCATAGAGTTAGTTAAGCATCCCATTCCGAGTTTCTATTTTGGACATTTTACATACCATACATTCCACGTACTGACGCTCTTTGATGTTGCATCATTTTATGATGCAGATTCAGGCACCCATGATAGCAGGCATTCAGTGAGACAACTTTTCAGTGGCAGTTGGTGAGACCTTCTCGTTCTCAGAGGGCTCCTGTCAGTTAGTTTGATTTATTTATTTTATAGTCAGGTAGTCGTGGGTATTGTTATCACACCTATCTTTAGTATAGTAGAGACTTCATGGACAGAGTTAGTGAGTCAACCCAGTCTATTCATTTGAGTATTTAAAGCATTTATTACTATTTGTGTCAAAAGATATTTTTGGAATTTTATATATAGTATGAGATTCTTTGACTTCTATTAAATGATTTAAAGGTTCACCTTATAAAGCTTCTGCATGCATGTTAAGTCTTCAGTTGAGTGAGTTGCCAAGCCAAAGGTTTGTTTGGGGACCAACAATAGTTTTCGAGTGCCGGCCGCATTCAGGGTGCAGGCTCGAGACATGACAAAATTGGTATCAAAGCACAGAGTTCAAGTGTCCTAGGGTGTCTATGAAGCCGCGTCTAGTAGAGTCTTGCTTATGGGTGTGTTGTGCACCACACTTATAATTAAGAGGCTACAGGGCATTTAGGAGATGTTTCTCATTCTTTCATACTCTAGATCATGCAATAGAGCTGTGCCATAAGAGACTTATTCAGATTCATGTGCTTCTTAGATCCATTCGACTACCTCTCATAATCTAGATGGTTGAAACATTAAAGTTCACATTCTTGTTGATGAGTTACTCTCAGATAAAGCCTTCAGAAAGTAAAGAAACTGCACCAGGCTTGAGAGAAGCTGATTAGTGTGCCTAAATTTATTGATTTGAAAGAATGCATCCTTCTTCATATGAGTCATGTGCTCGAGATAAAGTAAGACGTACTCTCAGATTCGGGTCGGGATAGGGCCGTATCTTTGCTTGCTCTATTTGTTAAAAATTTGCTCGACCAGATTATAGACCTTCAATATAGAATGGAGCCTCAGAAACTAACATACTAATGAAATCTGCTTGATTATATCGCATACCTTTGATGGTTTGGTAGTCAAGTATAGAGTTAATAGAACAAATCGAGCAAAAACAGAGAGCAAGTTACAATTGGAAGGACTAGTAACCGGTATTGAACTAGACAGAAATTTTGAAAGGCAAAACAGAAAGGAGATGGCTGAGATTTAAAAAAAAGATGTGGAACTGGGTGATAATAGTGGTGTAACACTGCTGCAAAATGATTAGAATAATGTAGTGTCCTCCAGAACAGTCACAGAAAGTTATGGAATAGTAAAAAGGCAGCAATCACAAAAAGGGAAAAAATAACTAGACAAACGGAAAAGACTAATTAGGGCTTACCAAACTCTTATTGGCTCTGATATCATATTGAGAGAGAGAGAGAGAATGAAGTAGAGAAGTTCCTATTCTAACACTCCCCCTCAAGCTAGTGCATACACGTCATATGTACCTAACTTGTTATAAATGTAATTAATACGAGGATCCATGAAGAGCTTGGTGAGATATCTGCAAGTTGATCACTATCGACAATCAATTTCAGTGTGCTTAGTCTTCTCATATCTCGAAATTACTCTAAGAAAGTCACTTTAAAACTGCTTGAAACCTGCTTATACACCAAATTATTAATGTTGATGGATGAAAATGGTCACAAATTGAGAAATAAAATTATATGAGTAGGTTCAGAATGATGACACGACCTTACTGAGAAGAGAATTATATAGGTAGGGTCAGAATGATGGCATGACCCTACTGGAAAATAGAAATTATATAGGTAGGAACATATTGACGACATGACCCTACTACAAAAGAGAAATTGTATGGATAGGGTCGGAATGATGGCACGACCCTATGCAAACTAGATTTGATGAGTCACCGAAACGACGAATGGAACTACGCAGATCAAATTTGAGTCACCAAAAAAACACAATGCTATGCAACTCAGATATGAGAAAGTATTTCAGGAAAGCTTTGTTGGTTCTGCCGTTGAAGAGAAAACCAAGGAAAATTGAAGAATAACATGTTTGGGAGGAGCGAAAAATTCACAATACTACACAAATTGGATATGAGAAGTAGTCCGGAGAGATGCACGGTGCTACACAAATCGAATATGAGAAAGTAGTCACCGGAAAGATGGCACAGTGCTACACAAATTAGATATAAAAAAGTAGTCATCGGAATGATGGCACGGTGCTACACAAATACTGACAGATGTGGGCTTGACACAAAATAACCCTTGAAATTCACCGAAAATTGACGCACAGTGACCTAATCTTTTTTTTGCTAACATATCATTGGCCAAACGGGCGGGATATATATATAGGTCATTGCCGCCCGCCGGCAGCGGAAACTCTTTGATTTTCTACCAAGACCGTAGAAGCTCTGATACCAAGTGAGAAATATTGGAGAAAAATATTATTGAATTGTTGTCTACATTATTACATTGAGACCCTGTTTAGATACTATATTAGACTCCTTTTCTAACTAGCATACTATAATACAATCCTTTTCCAAGTAGGATTCTATATATTATTGTTATTCCTATTCCTATTCTAATTAGGATTATATTTACCTTTTCCTATTCTAACAGAAGTAATTGTATTAAGTTCCTTTTGGTCTTTCCTTTTCTTTCTAATAAACAGAACGAAATACAACTTCCTAAAAAGTCAACAGTTTATTGTCAATGATGTTTGCTTAAGGTTTCACGGTCTATTTCAAGGGTCACTAAGGTTTGCTGGTGATTAAGTTCTAATCAAGCCTTTTTCTTGGTTTCTCTAACAAACAAACTAAAGTTTTTAGCATGAAATGAAGTAAAACTCCATCCTCTGCCTCACCCCGCATTAATTGAAAACCTAAATGGAAAATCTGAGCAGAATGCTAACAACTCCAACCCCCCCTC
>DF358666.1:30278-41905 GCA_000787875.1 Solanum virginianum
CCCCCCCCCCCCCCCAAACACACACACACACAACAACAACAACAACAGCAAGAAAAGAACTACTGACACCTTAATGTAATACTAAGCTGGGAATTGACATGACTTTATACTATGGTAATTTTAGTATTTTATACACATTCAATCTATTGTGTCAAAGTCATTCTTTCTTCTTCCCCATATACAATCAAATACTGGCAACATATTGGGACGGTTAAAAATAAATACATGTCAATTGCAAAGATGGTGATTAAGAATAGTTGTACAGCAAGATACAATAACATACCTAGTGAAATCCCACAAAATGGTACCTGAGGAGGGTAGAGTGTATGCAGTCCTTACCACTACCTCTCAGAGGTAGAGAGGTTGTTTCCGAAACACCCTCAGCTCAAGCAAATCAAAGCAGTAATAAAATGAAGAAAAAGGTGGCGGGGAGAAACATGACAACGGATAGCAAAGCAGTAACCTAGATGCTTCAAATATTATGCGGTACACATCCTTTCAAAGGGGAGTTGTTATAAGTTGAATAAGAGTAATATAGTGCTTCCTAAGTTACAAGAATGAAGTAACTGTTTATTGCAGTGAGTATTGACGATAAGATGTTACTAGTGGAGAATTTTGTTCTTTTGTAGGTTCTGCCAGTTTTTTGTATACCACTTGTATTTTTCCCCAACTTATCAATGAATTCATTACTTCTCCGAAACGACTCCAAGAATGCAAATTTTTATTAACTTCATTCTTTTCCAAGAAACAAGATGCTTTCACATAAGCTATACATCTATATTAGCAGACAACAAATAAGTCCTAGCAACTTTCATTTGCTTGTTCATGGAATTGTATCCTTAATTTGATTATCCACCATCAGTCCACAATAACCCATCGAACCTTTCTGCCCTTTACTACCTGATGACCAATCAATATAGATTAAATGAACTGGGTCTGTGATACTTGGTTATACTCTCACCCAATGATAAAACTTTCCTTGTATACTCCTTTACTTCCAAATCTGTATGGACTTTTATGTGACATAGGTTTGTCGTATAGAACTCTTGCACATGTGGTGCTAGTGATGAATAGAGAATACCGTGAGAATGTGTAGGGAATTCATTGCACAAGTGAAGTTATTTTCTACTTTTGGATGGACAAAATTCTTCACATGCTTAGAATATAACAAGTTTTTTATGACTTTCAGAAGTTTTAAGAATTCAAATTCACATCAATCTTTCAAGTATGGTGACTTCCCTGTTTAACCAATTTCTTAACCCTACTTTAGTAATTCTCTTCTTAGTGTCCAGTCAAAGGGTGTTTAGAGTATGTTCACTTCTTGGACTAGTGTATAAGAAATAAACTTTGTTGAATACTTTTGACATCTTACTAATAACTTATAATCAATTGTAAAGTGTGACTTCTGCACAAGTTCTTGCAAATTTTATTCAATGATAAAGTGTGACTTCTGCACAAGTTCTTGCAAATTTTATTCAATGATAAAGTGTGACTTCGGCAGAAGTTTCTTGCATATTTTATCATCAATGGTAAAGTGTGAATTCTGCACAAGTTTCTTGCATATTTATCATCAATGGTTCCAGAAAGCATTAAAGTTGAGGCAAAGTTGAATATCAAAAACCTGCAAGCTACACTTATGCATTCTCTGTCCAAAATGCCCACAGGATGTATGCCTTCATCCTCCACATGTCTTAGTATAACAGGTAGCTGACTTAAACCATGTTTCTCCATAAGAGTTAGAGCAGAAAGGAGATCTGTATTTGGAGTCACTGTGCAAGATACCCGGCACTTATTGCCATTTGAAGAGCAAACTTCAGCTACTACAAGTTCCTGCACCATATATTTAAAAGAAATGTATTTGTTATACTTGAGGATAAAATAGCAAATTTTTAATTTAATGATACAATCAAAGATCCACATGAATAAATAATGTGATTCAAATCTATCCTGTTGTCTAGCATCCCAATTTTAGATTTTTTTTAAAATAACATAGTTTGATGTCCATTATTCTAATATGGTTCAGTAAAATCATAAAATGGTCTATTTCCCGTGCATTGTTATGACATTTATCTACCACTATACTTCACCATCTTCCTACCACTTGCAAAAGTACTCTTACTTCCTCTTTTTTTTTTTTTGATCAGGTAAAAAGTTCCATTGATAATAACAAGGACAACTTGGCCTATACAAGCGATATACCAAAAAGAGGAGAAACCTACAAAAGATGCTTCTCTCCAAAAGACACCCAATCCTCTATACAAACAGGAATTACATAGTTGCTTCAAAAGAAAATACGGGATCAGAGATTACTCCTCAATTGAGCAAAGCTCATTTCCACCCCTTCAAAAGCTCTCCTATTTCTTTCTATCCAAATGACCCACATCAAAGCAAGTGGAGACATTCCAATCTTGTACCTTCTTCTCCTAGCTCCACTCTTCTAGCTGAGCATCAACCCCTTAATGGTTCTTGGCATAACCCAAGAAACTCTAAACCATCTAAAGATATCCTCCCATAATGTTGTAGCTATATTGCAATGTAACAAAATATGGTCCACGTCCTCACCCACTTTGTTACAAAGGAAACAGCAGCTCATGCAAACAACCTTTCTTTTCCTAAGATTCTCTGCCATCAAAATCACTCCTTTAGTAGCTAACCACGTGAAGAAGCACATTTTCCTCGGCACATTTGGTATCCAAGCCGAGACATATGGAAAAACTATCCTCTGCCCTAACCAAAAACTTCCAATAGGACTTAACCGAGAACACTTTGTTATTCTCCAACTTTCAACTCATAGTTTGGGTCTACTGAGTCTTGCATTGCTTTTAAAGTAAACCTAGCAGTCTCTGAAACATTATCACCCCCTAATCTTGGGAGGTCCTCCTAAGCCTCAAATCCCATAAGGTCCCATCCCTATGATCCCCTTAATTTGTTGAATAGACAAGTCAAGAGACTCTACACAATACCAGGAATTCATCCCTAAGCATCAAACTCCCACACCACGTTTGCCACCACTCCACGAAAACTAACCCTACTCCCTTCCTCAACTTTGAAACAAATGTTATCATTAAAGGCATCCCACTCGTTCATGATGTTCCTCCATATACCACACCCAAAGTGCATCATGATCACATTTGTTCTCTATCCCCTTCCATCTCTCAATATTTATGCACTATCACTCCTCTCCATAAAGTTTATATCCAGTTTATTATTGTTTAGATTTGTTAAAGAAATGGACATCGAATCTAACTCAACTCCAAAAGCTAATCATAAAGTGACGATTAACAAAGACATAAAATGAGACCATTTTTTTTTAAAAAAAAGGCATATAAAGAGACCACCATCCTGTGAGAACCTAATGTGAGACTCTCTTCGACGCCCTACTCATGCTTAGGGTTAGACATACAAAGCGTGGGGAAATTTTTTAATATATGTGGGCCCAACATCGGGTAACAAGAATTGGGATGGGTCTTGCTCTGATATCAACCCCAAGGAAATAGACATATCCAATTTCTATATCTTTAAGTTATCCATTTGAGATACCACATCATAAAAACAAGATACGTCATTAGTGTATAAGGCATGGACCTTTGCCCAAACTGTATTTACATGTGTGAAATGGATTAAATAACGGCATCAACTTGGAATTAATATATCGCCACAAGCGACTACAATTGATCATCTAATTCACTAGATTTTTGGTTAAGTATCTTGAACACCTTGACCTTTGCACATAACTCAATTGAGGAAGCGCAAGCTAAATAGTTTGAACTTCCTACTAAGGGTTCTCAAGTAATTATAGGACTTATTCTCAACTCAAAATTTGAGAGACATGATTGGATGGAAAAGAGTTCTAAGAAAATAATCGCAAAATATAACTCAGAGGTCTGCCAAAAAGTGCAAAAGAGAAGCTCAATTGAGTACGCAGCAGCAATGCAAACAAAGAATGCGAGTATGCAGCAGCTTGAGGTGAGACTTTTCAGAAAACCTAGTTGTGTGAATTGGTAAAGCTATCCGGAAAAGCTGCTGGCAGCGTCGGAAGTGGATGGAAATGAGGTACTCAGGTCGGAATCTTGCGATGAACACCACGGCAGTCAGAATCTGGTTGAACTCCTTGCACAAGATGGCCCGTTTGACAGACGCGCACAGGAACCTTGACTTTAGTCGCGCGTGAGGGCCCTACTGCCAGTGACATTGACTTTGGTTTGGACTTTGGTTGCTGGGAGTGACCTTTGGTGGTGTTGATTCTGGAAAAATACTGGCCGAAAAGAAAGGTGGCACAATCAGATCTAGAAACCTACAAAAGATGCTTCTCTCTGAAAGTCACTGGGAAGGAGGCATGGCAATTGACTTTTCCATCCCGGATATTTCTCATGGTAGCTTTTGCACCATGTTAAAGAAATGGACATTGGGCTTAACTTAGCTACAAAAGCTAGCTAAAGATGTGAGGACTGTCCATCCATATAAAGAGATCCTCCATCTCATAAGAGCCTGATGTGGGACTCTTCAACAACATCTCCCCTGCATTGTACTCTTTTCACTTTGCTATACCATCATCTCTTTTGTGAACAAAATCAAGACTAAAAGTGGCAAAAGTAAGAACAGAATATAGAGCTGTGCTAAATAATTAAAAGAACTATCAAAGTTGTTGAAACTAGTCCAATGCCCAAAGAGTCATTTTGGGGAACTATTATAGTTTTATTCATAGTTCGGGGCAAGAATTTGGATGACTAGCAGTAGTTCTACCAGGTGGAAGATTGTCAACAAGGAGGTGATCTATGGAAACTAGTTAAGGGAGGGGCCAATAATATTATTTTCACTGCCAGGTCAGTTTCTGCTGGCACTCCAGAAATGCATCAATTGAATGAAGCAGGCAATAAAAAAGTTCAAGTTTCTTGGTCAATGGAGCTTCAATGAAATATAGAGATTAACTCATTGCATATTCTCCCTCTGACTCAAGTTGGATATCTACTTTCCTTTGGTTGGTTGCTTGAGTAATGCAAATTTAGACAACCAATATATATATCAACTATACATAAATGAATTTCTTCTTGTGATAATTCTCTCCTCCTTCCTATAAGATTCAGAACTGTTGCCTCCAAAAATCCAAAATAAATTTTGAAATTCACATATTCCTTTATTTAACATTTGACAATACAACCTTCCATTTCATCTTAAGATTCTGCCAAGTCAAAACTCACATCAGAAAACAACCTACTAAACTAGAAGCAATATGTTTAATCCTAAAAATCCAACATAAGAAATATCCAGCCAACCCTGTTTTCCTCATTTTTTTATTAGTTAAGATATTGAAATGTGCAAAGAAACTACCTCCTGGCATTTTCCCTCTGCTCTCGGCAACTTGCTGTAATTCTGGATATCATTAAGTGTCAGCAAGCCAATGAGAAAATTATTTTCATCAACTATCATAGCATAAGATTGTTTCTCAGCTAGCATGAGAGATATGGTTTCCATTAGCAAGGTGCTCATTAGGACTGTCACATATCGGGTTCTCATTGCCTGTGCAACAAGAACTTCCTTTGGAAAATCATTTTCTTCATCATCAGATTCATAAAGACACAATGAACTCTCAAGTTTGCAGAGGTTACTCTCTTTTTGTGAAGGTTCTGCACCTGAAGAATAAGTTAAGCTAGGAAGTCCAATGTTGGAGGAAGAAGTTCCCTGCCACTGCATCATCTGGGCTCTTGCATCTTGTAGTTTCTTCCTATCCTTTACTACCCCTTTCCTTGTCTGTCCAGATGTAACCCATGATGACAACCCCACAGCTCCTAAGAGGGGCAGAACTATCCGATAATCCTGTGTCAATTCAAAGAGAAGCAAAACTGCAGTGAGAGGCACCTGACAGACACCAGCAAGAGTAGCAGCCATGCCAACCTGTTAAACAATGTCTTCCAAAATTAACAAGAACCCAAAATTGAGGTCAAATAAGAATGATAGTATAATTCTTGTTGAAACAAAGAAATACACTATAGATGACAGAAAAGATTAACCAAGACAGATGCTACATAAGCACAAGAGGATAAAGGTAAGAAACATCCATAAAACTCGCGAAAACACTGATCTGCCCATGGTTTGGTTATGCTTTGACCAACTCAAGGTAAGTGATATTCTGAGAAATAGATATGAGGGGAAGAACTTATGGAATAAGAATCACAATGATGTAAACTAAGGAACACTAGCAGCATCTTTCAACCAAAAGTGATTGAATCTTGATTCAGCCTAGATCCACAAAACAGATCATTATAGGGATACAACTGCACATACTTGACGTGTGGCAAATATGACAGGTAAAATTTATTATCTCTTAAGTGCCCATACACCTCTTTAGGTAGGTAGCTGCTTAAGTTTTTATTCTCCTAAATTTGATAACGTACATGTTTAGAGGTAGGAGGAAGAAGATACCATTAACATCACCCAGTCAGATTGACTGGGCTTCTATTGCCCCTACATTTTAAATAGTACACAGTATAAATATAGGAGGATCCAAGATTAAAGTTTATGGGTTCCTATAGCAACTCAAGTTTTTTTTTTTTTTCTGAATAGGCAACAACTGTATTATAGATCACCGCTAAGGTAGTACTGGAAACCCCATTTCCAAAAGAAAGTATGAATACAAAGAGGCTAAGAAAAAAATCCTAACAAGAGTCAAAATCTTCTTGCATCTACAGGGAAGCTCTTTGTACACTAAAAACAAAATAGCAAAACACAGTCTGATTTGATCTACTGTAAGGTGCTACTTCTATCCTCTGAACATCTGGAATTCCTTTCTTTCCAGATAGTCCACCATATGCAAGCTGGAATGATCATCTAGTAGATTCAATTTCTTGCCCCAATCCCAGCCTCCTCCCAGCTAGAAAGAGTGCCAATAATCTTGCTAGGCATTGTCCACTGTATGCCTCTAAGATTGATGAAAATCTTCCATAGCTGGTCAGTGATTCTGCAATGTAAAAACAAATGTCCAAATATCTCAGCTGCATCCTCACATAAGCAACAGTGTGTAACTCTTATAATATCTCTCTTTCTCAAGTTTCCATGTGTCAGTACAGCCTCCTTTGCTAGCAACCATGTAAAGCATGCCACGTTATGAGGTATCTTAGCTTTCCAGATTGCTTCCAAGGCCAAATAGAGTTCTGTGGCTCAGTCATGTTCATGATCTTATATCCTGCGCTAAGTTTGTAGTACCCCTTAATTATGCCTAGTCCACCACAAGTACTCTATCCCATCCTTCAGCCCTTGGAATGATTCAAGAAGTTTATAGAGATCAAATATACCTAGAAATTTCCACTCATTCAGCATTCTCCTAAACATCAACTCCCAATGACCACATTTCAACCACAATTTTTTTGATGTGGGGCCAAAAAAACATGCTAGGGTATATCTCCTCCAGACTTCTATTGCCTAACCATCCATCCTTCCAGAAAATTGTTTTGTTACCCCACTATAAACTGGGTGATGACAGATTGGATCTTTAAAAAGTTACCACTATTAACTGGGAGATGACAGATTGGTTCTTTGAAAAAGGCCACCATGTTTTAATAGATCTCCAAATAGTTACACCACAGGGGTTGTGGACCTCTTGTAGCCCAAGAATCCACCTCCCATACTTTGATTTGATCACCTTTCCCCATAATGACTGTGATTCCTGAGTATACCTCCACAACCACTTCAGTTTTAAGGCTTACTTTGATTTTTCAAGTTTTTTTGATGCCAAGACCACCTTGTTTTTACTAGTTATCAAGACTTTCCATTTAACAAAATGAAAACATCTTTTTACCTTGTTATCTTGCCAAAAGAAGGACCTTCTCAGTTTTCCAAACTTTGAACTATACCTAAGAGAATGGGGAATAGAGATAACATGTATGTTAGAAGAGCATCAAGAACTGCATTAATCAAGGAGAGACTGCCTCCCAGAGACAAATACTGCGCTTTCCATCTAGACAACTTCTTCTGACACTTCTCTAAAACTTTTAATCTTTCTTTGGCCTCTAAATCTTTACCCAAAAGCTCTTCCACCATTGCTAAACCATTCCTTGAAGATTAGCTCATTTACGGTGGCGTAGGTAGGAATTTTATGAAGGGTGTTGAAACTTTGGATAAGAAAATAATCTTTTGTTCGATGATTGGGTGCCCCAAAAAAATTTAAATCAAACTATGCAACATTTAACTAAATTATAAAAACTCTTGTAACAGATTAAAATTGTATAATTTAAAACTAAACATAAAGAAGACAAAAAAGGACTGGACATCATAAATATCTTATTTTATAACAATTTTAGTTTAACATGACTTTCTTTAGAAAAAATTAAAATATGACTGTTTTGTGTCCATATTTGTTATAGAAAAATAGTTAGGCTTAGGCCCAGATTTTAAAGAAAAAGTTAGGCCCACAAAGTTTTATAGAAAAATGCAGATAGGGGGAATCAAACCTGGGCATCTTACAATTTTCTAAACGCAATATATAGCTATATAAAGTAATATTTGACCTATACACAGTGTGGTCTAATAGTAGGATAAGACTGACGTGAGTATTTAAATGATCTTCCAACCAGAACATGAAAAAGAATAACACGATAGATGAACATTGATGGGTGTTTAGCATGCTCATGTAGGTAGCATATCATATTGAGCTCACCTCAAACACATACCATAAACCTCACCTCTACAGCTCTCCTATACAGATGATTCTAAACTATTATTACTATCATGTTTATTTTATAAGTGATGGAGTCAAGAAATTTCCAATTTGACCATCTAAGAGATGAGAAAGATAAAACAACCTAACCTTAACGCCACAACAACTTGAAACCATCTAGTTCCTATGTACTTAAATCTTCTATGTACTTAAATCTTGTGGAATCAAATGATAAACCACTAGGTTCAGATGGCTTTATGACGACATTCTTCTATGGATGCTGGAGTACTATTTTGAAAACGATATTATGGTGAAGTGACTCAGGTTCTGCCATCTTTGGTGGAACTTAAACTCTTCATACATTATTCTGATAAGAAGGCAGTTTAAATCAATTACTCTAATTGGTAACATTAGAAATTTTTTTGCCGTAGTGCTCTAATTCAGATTCGATGTATTAATTCAAGGGCAACAGATTTTAGATGCTTTCCTGATTGGAGATGAACCCATTGAATCTTGTTCCAAATTGGATGTTTCAACTTTACAATAGGTCATATCAAAAGACTCATATGGTCATGTAGCTTTTAAGCATCCTCTTGAATCATGAATCTATAGCAAGATCATATCATGGAAAGTACGGGGGATGAACCACCTGAGTTAAACGACAATCGACTAAGTGGGTATGAAAGAATAGGGTGTGGATGTAGTGATAAGGAGTGAGGCGCGCAGGGTGGGGGCCAATCGGTGAAATATGAGACAGTTCCGGTAAGGGAAATTCAGGCCAGTTTCCAATAACCTGTGAGAGGTCTGAAATATGTTTGAAATGGCGATGCAAGGTAGAGATAAAGTGACCTTGAATATCGGAAGAAAAGATGGAAGAGGGGAAATAAGTAGATTTGGGTGTTTGATTCACTCTTATTAATTTCAATAATAAACACTCACTTATCCAGACATGTAGCACTACTTCGAGCAAAAGGCAAATTCATACCAGACCATATGCTTGTGGCGATGCAACTTCCAGGATGGAAAGATGAAAGATTGGATCAGTATGAGAGATAATGTAGCTAACAATTTTCCCATATGCAGTCCCAGCAGCCGCACCAATAAATAGAGACGGAGCATAGTAGCCTCCAACCAATCCAGACGCTCGGCATAATGAAGTCGTTACTATTTTGACAGCTACAAGCTGGAGCAACAGATCAACAGAGAGGCCTTTCACTAGTGGACGAGATTCTAGCAAAATATCAACATTCTCAAAACCCCAGTAGAGGATTTCAGGATATGCTAAAGCTACCAGCCCAACCAGAAGACCACCCAGCACAGGAAAAGCTGATTTTGGCATGCCGATGGTCGTTTGAATATTTTCCACTATTTGCAACATAAATGATGTACAGCTTGATAATGCCACTGAAACTAACCCGCAAAGAATGCCCAGCAGAAGATAAAGTGGCAATTCTGAAATGGAGACGAACAATTAACACAGTTGTACGTACCAAAAAGGAGTTCAAAACACATTTGGACTTACCACAGTAAGTAATACCAATGACAGAAA
The DNA here is from genome assembly GCA_000787875.1 of Solanum virginianum. Lineage (NCBI taxonomy): Eukaryota > Viridiplantae > Streptophyta > Magnoliopsida > Solanales > Solanaceae > Solanum > Solanum virginianum. The sequence continues at coordinate 40,478 of DF358666.1, forward strand.
TGTGAGTTCTAAGGTGATATCACAGGGAAAAAGACCGCAGAACCCCCAGTTGGAAAAAGGACAACAATAAAAGGAAAAAAATGCTCATCTCCCTCTAGTAAGGTATGGTAATGCTGTAGCCAAAATAATTTCCTCTTTGTTCACCAGTGATCTGATAATTAATTAGATAAATGATTCTAGATGGGTAATTACAAAGAATAATATATTTGACTGAAGTATTAACCACATCAAGAAAAAAAAGAATTTACACCTTGTTTGACCTTCCAAATCAACCAACGTAAGAGAGGAACATGTTAATGTTAAGTCCTGAAACCAATTTACTGTATTTTGGGAACATTCTGGCTATATGGGAGAACTAATATTTCTTATATATGTTAGTTATTTACTTCGTCAGAGGCTTCCTATGGCTTTCATCATAGATCACTTCACTTTGATTTAATGCTAAATAAGTCGAACAAGCCATAGTCAAGAAATAAGCATTCACTTATAAGAAGATAGGCTTGTTAGAGAAAGTTACTGCATTAGTTTGTAAGGGTTTCCAAGGTGTAAATGGTTCTGGGGTACTCCATCCTTTCCTTTAAGGTTTTGGGTTGGATACTCAAATTTTTAACACAGTATCAGAGCTAAACTTTGGTGAGTCCATTAGCGAAACTACTTTCTCTCTTCATTTTTTATCGCTCTAGACTTCTGTTTATCAAATCAACTTGTGGAACTGCTCTAGGCTGTCTCAGCTGCATACATCACTGCACTTCCACTTGACACCTATCGTAATGATAAACGGCTTTCTCTCTCTTAATTCAGCCCATTGCGCCACTAACATTGTTGAAGCATGTAAGTCCAATCATTAGCCTATTGAGCGTAATCTACATCCCTTTATGCCAGACCCGATGCTATTGAGCCCTAAGTTGCTTGGACTCGGGTGCGGGTGTCCGGTACGAGTGCGGATCCTTCAAGATCTAATTTTTAAGATTCAGGAATATGGATTCATGTATGGATACAAGTGTGGGGGTTCACCTAAAAATAATCAAAATATCTAAACATAGAGTGATAAAACCTAAATTATGAGATATTATATGGAGAACTTGAAGAAAATCCTAGAAGGAAATTAAAGAAAAAGGTGTGACATAGAAATTTCTATATAAAAGGTATTCCATTTTCTTCAGTTTCACCTTAGCTTTTGTATTGATTACAGAAATTGTTAAAAACCGTCCAAATTTTCTCCATCAATTTTGGTCAAAGTACCCGAAACCGATTGACCAAATCGGACACGGATCCCACACCCACACGCATGTCGTGTCGACATGGGTGCTGCACCAAAAGTGAAGAGCCGAGCAACTTAGATTGAGCCTCCTCTTTTTCTACTTCAAACAAAACAACAACAAAAAAGGCAAAAATATCAGACCATATGCTTGTGGCGATGCAACTTCC
>DF358666.1:41949-61590 GCA_000787875.1 Solanum virginianum
CAGATCGAATCCACATGTGAACCCTAGAACTGGGTTACATGTGTCAAAGGGCATTGGAGAATGCTACACTTGCCGTTCATCGGTTGGTTAAAGTCTCCAGTGGGTTTCAAATGGACTTGGCTGCTCCACCCATTGCCTTGAAAGTTTTAGGTTGGATAAGCAAATTCTATCACAAGGGTTATTAAAGTTTTTACGTAAAAGCTATGTTGCTTGGACTCTTCAAAAGTGTCCGCGGGTCCTGTCACATTCTCCAAAAATGTTTCAAATGAACTTGGCTGCTCCACCCATTGCCTTGAAAGTTTTAGGTTGGATAAGAAAATTCTATCACAAGAGTTATTAAAGTTTTTACATAAAACTGTACAAGGAAAAAAAGAAAAGAAAAACACATGTTTTCATTCAGATCTTCTTTTAGGTTAACTTTTAGTTCACAAATTCTAGAATATATTAAGCATTCCGTACCAAAGAGACACAAGTCTTCTATTCACCCTGTTGAATTTTCTGTCGTATCACCTCAGAAGCTTCTTCTGATATAGAGACAAAAACAACCTCTATACTCTTCTAAACAAGTTGACATACTAAAATGTATACTGAGATAAGAAAGCAGAGAACAGCTTGTACCGAGCTTAATAGAGTAGTTCTCATCCTTCTTCTTTTATATTTTTTTGATCAAGTAAAAAGTTTCATTGATAATAACAAGGCCAACTTGGCGATTTACAAGTGGCATACCAAAAAGAGGAGGAACCTACCATAAGTGGTTTTCTCCAAAATACATTCAATCTTCTATACACACAGGAGGAACTACATGGGTGCACCAAACAAAAATAAGGATCAAAGACTACTCATCTCCACCACTTCAAAAGCTCTCCTATTTCTCTCTTTCCAAATGGCACACATTAGAGAAAATGGAGTAACATTCCAAGTCTTGTGACTTCTTATCCTAGCTCCACTTTTCCAGTTGAAAATCAACTCCATCACGGACCTCGTCATTACTCAAGAAAAACTGAATAATCTAAAAATGTCCTTCCATAACTTCCTAGCTAATTTGCAATATAACAAAATATGGTCCATATCCCCACCAGCCTCCTTACAAATGAAACACCAGCTCAAGCAGACAACCTTTATTAGTCCTCTTATTCTCCGCCAACAAAATCACCCCTCTAGTAGCTAGCTACGTGAAGAAGTGTACCTTCCTCCTAAGTTGCTCAGACTCTTCACTTTTAGTGCCGCACCTATGTCGACAAGACATGGATGTGGGTGTGGGTGTGGGATCTATGTCCGATTTGGTCAACCAGTTTCGGGTGCTTTGACCAAAATCGGAGGGGAAAGTCCCTATAGTTTAATGATTTCTGCAACTAATACAAAAGCTAAGGTGAAATTGAAGAAAATGGAATACCTTTTATATAGAAATTTCTATGTAACTCTTTTTCCTTTAATCTCCTTCCAAAATTCTCATCAAATTCTCCATGTAATATTCTCATAATTTAGGTTTTATCACTCTATTTTTAGATATTGTAATTATTTTTAGGCAAATCCCCACACCCATATCCATACAGGGATCCATATCCCCGAATCTTAAAAATTAGATCATGAAGGATCCGACCTCTAGATCTAGACCCATATTGGACACCCACACCCGAGTCCGAGCAACTTAGCCTTCCTCAGCACCTTAGGTATCCAGGCCAATTCATTACGGAAAATGATATTAAAACCTTTGAGCTTCTTTTTCAACTGAATCGACCTCTCTATCTCTCAATCCTCAAAATTCATTCAGAAGAAGATGTTCCAACTAGTTTGTTATTTGTTGTGCAACTACGCCGTCAAATGACAGCAAAACAGTGTGAATCAACAACAACAACAACATACCCAGTGAAATCCCACAAGTGGGGTCTGGGGAGGGTAGGATGTACGCAGACCTTACCACTACCAAAGTAGAGAGGCTGTTTCCGAGGAACCCTCAGGGAACTCAATTTTTGGAGCATTATGACCCACCAAGACCATGCCATAATCTCAGCTTGATCCTGTCAATAAATTTAGAACTGACTGTTAGATATCAATTCCTCCAATAAGTTCACTATTCACTTCCGAATAGTTTTGCCACCAGGGCTATACAATAGACATGAGCGCCATTGATTGTAGAATTCAAATTATTATTTAAACAAGACAGTCTTTCTTTGTATCTGCAACTTCTTTATACCCAAGCCCCGCATTTACATAAATTGTATAGACTTTACTCCATTTGACCAAGTGGAAGGAGGTTATTTCCTTGAAACCGTCCATGTATGAAAGCCCTTCTTAAACCCTCTTTACAGCATGTAAGAGATTGTCAACAATATCGTTAATGAGAGTAATCTTACCATCAAAAGAAAAATACTGACTCCTACATGCTACTAGCATGTTCTCTGCATTAACCGCTCCCTGCCAAGTTGTTCCGTAAGGTGGTTAGAAATGATCCCACTGTAAAACATGCCAGTGAAAATATATCCTATATCCCCATTCATTAGGGGGGAAAAACTTGTTTTCAAATTAAAGCTTAGACCTGACAAGGCTTCAAATACCAAGAGAATTGTTGAAGAATGACAAAAGTCCCACACTGGTGGTTAATGAGATGGGTGGACTCCTTATAAGGCTTGGGCAATCCTCCTCCCGTTGAGCTAGCTTTTGGGGTGTGAGTTAGGCCCCAGACCTCATTTTACATGGTACCAGATGTCTCACATTGATGGTTAATGAGATGGGTGTACTCCTTATAAGACTTGGGCAATCCTTCTCCCTTTGAGCTAGCTTATGGGTGTGAGTTAGGCTCAAGACCTAATGTTTCAAGAATGATCCAGACAAAGCCATTTGCCTGCTACTTACATTGCAAAAGATAACAGTTTCATCAACATATAGCATATAGGATACTATGATGGCGTAGTTTCTGTAGAGAAAAACCCTTGCCACCTATTCTAAGGTGACATTTAGATATCTTGCCTGTACAACAGTGCAATAAGAACAAAAACTCATGATGTTGTGATCATGATAAACAAAGTAAGTTGTGCATCAACAAATTAATGATAGAAAGGGTAGAAGATTTGCCAAGTAAAAGATAATTTCAAAAAAAGAAAGAAAAAAAAAATTCCCAAGTAAAAGAGATCTGTGAAATGTGTAAGCTGCTATCACGAGTGCCTTATTTTTCTATCAGGTACACATTTCATTTCATAAAGCAAAAGCAAAAAGCCAGTTATATACAATTAGTATACCAAAAAGTAAAGAACCTACAAAAAGATATGGTTCTCTACAAAAGAGCAAATAAGCATTAAAAGGCGAGACAAGGTCCCTGAAGCATAAAGCAGCGAGAAGTAACGCGCACACTTCTTTGAAGTGACCACACAAATGTCAGACATATATGAATTTAGTTCTTTGGGACTCAAATTGCAATTGAAAAACAAATTTCAGCATATGATATACAATAATGCAGACATTAGTCCAAGTCCTCAAAGTTGATATTCAAAGAGTCGACCTCTTCTTGTTTGGTACAGTGGATGTGTCATTGTTTGAGGCACACATTTCTTTGGAGCGCATGGCTTCACGTATGAAGCGATCACCCCTCGCTTCACATTGCTTCATTTCATTAAGCGGCAAAGATGGCTTTTAACAACACTGGTTGTTGTCGCTGTAAGTTGTACAAATGTATTTAAGATGCAAACTTAAGGAAACAAGTTCAAAATTACCCGTAGGTGCACGAAAATCATATGCTGGGACTGCAAATGCAGGTTCTGAGCCAAGACCAATTTCTGAGACTACAGAAGCTATAACAGAACTGAGAATAACCATTGAAGTAGTATTTGTCAAGGACAAGGAGGACTCTGAAGGTGATGGCCATAACACAGATTCCACGGCAAAGAAACAACCCGCAACAGCAGCATTAAATCCTTCAAGTAGAAAACAAGAAGAATCTCAAAGTGATAAACAGTTTAATCATGGAGAGAGTGACTGAAAAGATATTGCAGGAAACTATTAGCAGAAGTAAAAATTTTCCAGAGAATCTACTCCTGCAAGGCAGAAGATGCTGGCAGCAGATAGAAAGAAGAAAAGGTACACTGAACATCCACCGACAAATCAAAAAAACCATAGAACAGGAACTACATTAGTTTGTTAGCAATGAAGAATGACAAAGAAAAAGGTCAGAATAATCCAGAAAAAGAAAAAGTTCACAGTTCTTATCACTCTTGCTTTTTCTGCAAAGTTTCCTAAAATGAAATTGCAGTTGGTGACATCTGTTCCCCTTTTCTTTGGAATACTAAACCTGATCAACTTCCACACTTTGTTCTCTTTCTCAGCAACGGCAGCAAATATTCTGAACTAAGTTCATAATTCTTTACTTTATCTTCCTTAACACCAATCGTTTGGGATCAGATTCCACAAATCATCCTTTAGGACTCAACAACTGTGAACATTTCATTTAGTTTTGGACTATTGATGTAAAATCGCCAGCTAGATACATCCCTGTATTATTCCAGACAATGGCAAATTTTTATTAAAGGATAACATCTTAAAGGCTAGTCCGTTCTGCGTATGGGTTTTGAGATGAGGGTTTCTAGGAATCAGCCTCTCTACTTAGGTAGTGATAAGGTCTGCGTACATTCTACCCTCCCCAGACCCCACTTGTGGGATTTCATTGGGTATGTTGTTGTTGTTGTTGTTGTTGATAACATCTTAAAGGCAATGCAAGAAGCATTATCTAAGACAGGGATAGAATGCTCATCTTCCATCGAGATGTCATTCCTACAGAACCCCCGCTCACCAAGTTCACGTTCACACGGTGCAAAGGAGAAGTGATGTGGCCATGTCGGCATATAGCATGCTGTAGAAACATTCAAGAAGTGCTCTCTTTATTGAGGTACTACTTCATTAGGTGACTCTTGAAAGATGGTGGATCACATTAGCAACTAGTTGATGAGCAGTCTATTCTATCTAATAGATGAAATTACATGAACGGTACTACTGAAACTAGCATTATTCAGTAAAAGGAAGTGAATTTCCCTTGATGAGTTGAACTCTGTACAATAAGGGGAAACTACAAAGAAGTGGAAATCTGGATATCATATCCCATAGTATAGAGTAGTCAACTTACAAATGAACCACCTACTCTTTCCAGCCCCTTCTTATCTCTTCAACTTAATTCACCAGCCCACATAAAACCATACAAACTGATCCATGTTAGCAATTAAATTGCAGGAACCATACGAAGCCCATCTGTCAGCAGTACGATTTCAGCAACATATGAACCCAAAAGCAGTTGCATATATTTCCACAGCAGAAGTCACAGTTCATAATTCAAACTTAGACTTACATTTTGTGAATGACTTGCCCAAGATATTTAAGAAATTATACTTTTGACTTTATTTAACTTCAAGTGCTTCAACAAAAAAAGGACCTGTGGAATTTTGGAAATCCGAAAGCCTAGGAAACCTCTAAGAACTAGTTCAACCCTGAAAATAATGACAAGACTATATCTCTACAGAATATGTGCCCCTTCATTAACTTCCAGAAATAACTATGCAAATACCCAGTTTTTTTAAAATCAACAGCAACATACCCATAGAAATTCCACAAGTAGGGTCTGGGGAGGGTAAAATGTACGCAGACCTTACCACTACCTCATAGAGATAGAGAGGTTGTTTCCGAAGACCCTCGTCTCAAAGATATCAAGCCCCAAAAGCGGAAGATACTAGATATGAAAAAAAGAAAACCAACTAAAGGGAAAAGGCAATGATGATATATTATACAACAAAAGTAATGAATATAAGCTAGACAATAACAACACAAGATATAAAGACACGACTAATCTGACTAACCTACTTTATCACAAAGCTAGACAACATCCTACGCCCATAAACCTATTAACCTTCTGCCCTAACAAGCGACCTCCACTCCTTTCTATCTAAGGTCATGTCCTCGATGAGATGAAGTTTCGTCATGTCCTGTCTAATCACCTCCCCCCAATACTTTTTCTGTCTATCTCTACTCTCCGAGTAACCCCTATATCCAACCTCTCGCACATCCTAACAGCAGTGTCGGCACTTCTTCTTTGCACATGCCCAAACAGTGTCGCTTCCCACATCTTGCCTACCATGGAGGCCACCCTAACTTTTCCCAAACGGTCTCATTCCTAATCTTATCATCCTAGTATGTCTACACATCCATTTTAACATCCTCATCTCCGTAACCTGGACCTTCTGGATATGTGTTTTTGACTGGTCAACACTCCACCCCATACAACAACGACGATCTAACCACCGTTCTATAAAAGTTACCTTTAAGTTTAGGTGGTCTCTTCTTATCACACTATACTCCAGAGGCAAGCCTCCACTTCATCCATGCTGCCCCAATACGATGTGTGACATTATCATCGATATCACCACTACCATGGATGATGGACCAAAGATATTTAAAGCTTTCTCTCTTAGGGAATAGGTTGAGTGTCAAGCCTTACTTGAATGCCCGCTTCATCCCTCACCACATTGAATTTGCACTCCAAGTATTAGGTTTTGGTCCTACTTAATTTGAACCCTTTGGATTCCAAATTATGTCTCCAAACCTCCAATCTATCATTAACTGTATCCCTGATCTCATCAATCAGCACTATGTCATCCGCAAATAGCGTACACCATGGAATCTTCACCTGAATAGACCATGTTAGCTCATCAATCACTAAGGCAAAAAAAGAAAAAGGCTCAGCACATATCCTTGATAAAGTCCCATCTCAATAGAAAAATACTCCGAGTCTCCTCCCACGTCCTTACTCGAGCTTTGGCTCCATCATACATGTCTTTTATTGCTCTAATATACAACATTGGAACACCTTTCGCCTCTAGACACATCCATGGGACATCCCTCGGAAGTTTGTCATAGGCCTTCTCAAGATCTATGAATACCATATGAAGGTCCCTCTTTCGTTCCCTATATTTCTCCACTAGTCTCCGAACAAGATGAATTGCTTCAATAGTCAATCACCCCAGCATGAATCCGAACTGATTCTCTGAAATAGATACTTCTCTCCTCACCCTTATCTCCACCACTCTCTCTCGGACCTTCATAGTGTGGCTTAGCAACTTAATACCCCTGTAATTATTACAATTCTGGATATCACCCTTGTTTTTGTACAATGGAACCATTGTACTTCTCCTTCACTCATCGGGCATCTTAACAGTCTTCAAAATAGCATTAAACAACCTAGTCAACCACTCCATACCATCCTTGACAGTGTTTTCCAAAAATCCACCGGACTCGCATCGGGCCCGAGCATTCTCCCTTTGTTCATTCTACTAATTGCACGTCTAACCTCCTCAATCCTGAAACACCTGCAGTAACCAAAACCTTGTCAACTATCATAGTGCGCCAAATCACCCAACTCTATATCTCTGTCCTCTATTTCATTTAAGAGTTTGTGGAAGAAAGCTTGCCACCTTTACTTAATGGTAGTCTTGTCCGCCAACACCTCACCATCCTCATCTTTGATGCACTTTACTTGGTGCAAGTCGCGAGCTTTTCTCGCTCTCTCTTTTGCGAGTCTATATAATCTGTCGTCCCTGCCTTTTTCTCCTAACTTGACATACAAATGTTCAAAAATGTCGTTGTCTTAGCACTCGTGACCGCCGACTTTGCTTCTGTCTTCACCATCTTACAGATATTCTTAAGCCTCCATGAACATTGTCAAAAACCACTCGAAGTTGCACCGATATGCCCATTAAAGTCTCCCCTAATGACGATCTTTTTTGTGTCTGGTATTCTCACAATTTCATTTAAATCCTCCCAAAAGAGCGTTTTAACTTCCTCATTTGGGAACACTTGAGGTGCACAGGCACTAATGACATTCATTATATGTGTATCGATAATACGTTTATCCTATCAGTAATACTCTTGACCTCAACCATATACTCCCTAAGATCCTCATCTACTAGGATACCTACTCAATTTCTATCCTTAGAGCATCCAGAGTATCATAATTTAACCCGTCCACATCTCGAGCTTTGGTACCTACCCATCTAGTCTCCTAAACACGCTATATTAATGTCTCTTCTTAAGACTCTACACAGGTTCTATGGACTTCCCAATTAGTGATCCTATGTTTCATGACCCTACTCTCAGCATAAGTAAGCATGTCCCCTTCATACCATTACTACCCCTCGCCTCCATCCTCAGACACGACCCTAATCAACCATCAGTCCCCAACACCACTAAACTAAGAATTAGTCACTCGATAAATTACAGAAGATACAATCGCTCGAAATCAACAACCCAACGATACAATAATATACATACAGTAAAGTATAAGATAGGAATAACAGCAAGCAATTCAAATGAATATAACAGCCAGCTCAAGAAATTTGATAAATTTTTCGCAACAAACAAGTCAAAAAATAAAAATCCAATTCAATCTTCACAATATACAAGTTAGATAACAACAAAGCAATTCAAGAAAATTGTTATAAAGCAACAACATACCCAGTGGAATCCCATAAGTGTTGTCTGGGGAGGGTAGAATGTACATAGACCTTACCACTAACTCATAGAGGTAGAGAGGTTGTTTCCTAGGAACCCTCATCTTTCAAGAAAATTGATATATGTTCAGTATTTTTAAATTAGTATTCTGCAAATGAATGAGGAGTTGCACTTTTGTTTTGGCAAGAGCCTTTGATTTGTTGAAGTATAACTCGTGATTTCAGAAAGAGGAGCATTTGGTCACGTCACCTTTTATAGTACGGTGGCAAGGACTCAAATCAATTATCTACTCCTTACAAAGAGTGATAGAGGTTTATGCAAGGACTGTAAGGTTATCCCGAGTAAGAACCTTAAAACCCAACAAGCTCTTTGTAATGGATCTAGTGATCAAAAGGAAGAGGAAAAAGAGGCGATCAACTACAAAAGCCATATATCTTTTAAGGAGATTGTTGGAATAATTTAGAGATAGGAAAAGACTTACATATGGTGTTAATTGACTTAGCAAAGACATACGACAAAGCCCGAAGAGAGGTTTCATGGAGATGTTTGGAGTTCAGAGGATACATGTGGCATATATTAGAGATATTAAGGACATGTACAATAGAGCCAAGACCCAACTGAGAACAATGGGAGAAGATTTTGAACACTTCTTAGTCAAGATTGATTGCATCAAGGATCATCTTTTAGCCCCTTTTTGTAAACTTGGTGATGGATGAATTGACAAGATGATTCAAGGAGTGGTATCATGGTGTATGTTATTTTTAGATGATATATTATTGATTGACGAGACATGCGAAGGAGCTAACAATGATTGAAGGTTTAAAAATAGGCTCTAGAAAGTCTAAAGGTTTCAGATTGAGTAGGATTAATACAAAAAAACATGGAATGCAAGTTCCATGACGCGTTACAAGAAGCTAATGTGTAAATGGGGATTGATACATAAGTCCTCCATAAGATAAAGAATTTCAAATATCTTGGATCAATAATCCAAAGAAATGGGAAGATTGGTGGTGATGTCACATATTGTATTGGAGCGAGACCAGTGAAATGGGGACCTGCGCTTGGTTCCTTTGTGATAAGAACATGCCGCCAAGACTTAAGGAAATGTTTTATAAGGTGGTTGTTAAACCAACTATTTTGTACATAGTAAAGTGTTGGCCAATCAAGAACTCACACGTCCAAGAGATAAGAGTAGCGGAATAAAGATGCTTAGAGGATGTGCAGGCATGCTAGGAGAAAAAAGATTAGGAACAAGAATATACAGGGCAAGGCAAGAGAGGCCTTTGCGGCGGACAAGATAGGAGAAGTGAAGCTGAGATGATTTGGGCATGTCGAGAGGAGCGCAGAGAGTTAGACCAGGGAAGGATTGGGGAAATATGATTAGACAAGAGAAACCTTCAGCTCACCGAGGAGATGACCCTAAATTGAAGAGCATGGAGGTCGAGGAATGGGATAGAAGGTTAAGTAGGTAGCTGAGGGATTTCTCTCTTAGTGGTTGGGGGGCATGGTCCTAGTTTAGAACACCTTATTTGCTCCCTCTTCTCCTTACCAGTAGTATTATTGTTATTCAATCATTATCTTATTTGTTAATGTAGTACTATTATTGTTACTTTTACTTTAGTTATCTTTGCTACTTCCGTTGACAATATTTTTCTTTTCTTCAGTATTTTCATCAAAACTTTTTTTATTTTCTTTTTCATCAAACCTATTTTATAAAATATTTTTCTTGAGCCGAGGGTGTATTAGAAGTAATCTCTCTACCCCACAAAGATAGGGGTAAGGTCTACTTGAACCCCACCAAATCCCACTTGTGTGATTACTTGGGTATAATGGTTTCGTTGTTGTTTTATCCTATCAATGCCTTGTAACGAGTCTCCCTAGGAATTTTTTTATACATGCTAGGTTAGATACTGGGAATATTGGGAAAAATAAGTAGAAGTCTTAACCAAAAAATTTCAAGGTCTTTTGATGAAATTCCACTCCAACTTGCTAAGATTGCTATACATAAAAGCCATTTGATCTCCATCAAAATCGGCATTGAATCCCTTGCAAACTAATGGATGTAAACAAATAGCGCGCTAAGTAAATTGGAGTTTTCCTTGTCAAGCTATCAATAGCATGAAACATTGCTTTTGCTAATTCAACTTGAAGGGAGACAAAACTCGTCTAACAAGTCATCGATATCTCAATACTCTACTACTACATAATTGGAAGATATCTCAAGCAACATAACAATGTGGTTGGGGTAAATGTCATTTGTCAATAGAGATAAAGATAATCATATACATTATAAGAACTTATAACGATGATTGGTTATATCTGATGAATTAGAAAGACAAAGAACAAATAATAGACGTATGGTAACACTAAACCTTGTGCATATAGACATGAAATAACATTTTAGGACTAATCAGTTCTCTGTTTGTTGAACTTTTGATACGATGTGAAAAATTGACTGGTAATTTTAAGTCCATAATTGGCTGGGTAAGTGATTGGATTCTTACCTGAGGGAGAGTACATCAATGTGCATTCACATTTCTGACCTAAACTTCAATTTGAGTATTTCTACTTAGACGGTTGCTTAATATGATACTTGAGTTCATTTTTCTTTTCCAGCTCAAGGATTTCGAAGTTGTCTGGCTCAACTTTATTGACAGCCAACAGTTTGAACATATAGAGGAGGGAACTGATTAGACAAACCTTCAGAAATATATCATAGTTCTAGGCAGAATGTAGAAACTTGAAATTAATGTTCTAATTACTGCTGATATTGCAGCACCCATTGGAATCAAGAAGTAAGCAGTCTTATTGTTGGGTTTGCACTCTTTCTGCTTGCTTAAGGGGTTCACCCTTTGTACAGTTTATTTGGTTTGCGAGATGCAAACACATTCATTGGCATCTACAAAAAGACTTGTTCAGGAATAGGAATCCATCACCGGCTACATGTAACTATAAGAAAAATGTAGGATGTATCATTCAGAACCAAGAACAATGTGGGAACAAACCAGAAGAGATTCCAGCAGCTGATCCAGCAGCCTTGAGAGAGAGCTTTCTATGAGCAGCTTTATCGAGCAGAGCTCCAATTCCCTTGGCAACTGATGTACCAATTTCAACACTTGGGCCTTCTGGCCCTAAGGAATTCCCAGTTCCTAAAGTGACACAAGCGGCAATTGTCTTCAGAACTGGTGCCAAGACAGATTTAACAGATGATGTCCAGTTTCCTTGGTCCAGTGTGGTTCGGAAAGCGTTCAAAAAGCTGACTATTAAACCGCCAGAAGCTGGTACTAAGATTACACGTTGCCAAATTGCTCCAATGGGCTCCTCTCTTAACCAGGAGGCACCTCGAGATGGAATCCCGTCCCAACAAAAATCACGCATTTCATGAACCTAACCAAGGGAGATATCAGTTACTATTATATGATGAACATTACAAGAGAAATAGAAAATCTATGACTATGACGCACCGCAAAGTTGAAAAGCACGACACTGATACCGGTGCAGAGTCCAACAAAGCAAGCGGAGATTATTGCCGTGTTGTCTTGTGCATTACCACTATCACTAACGTCGCACTTTTCAGCAGAGGAGCCTCCGTGTCCGGAAGGAAGAGACGGTCGAGCCCAACGCCAGCAATTTGAATGACGAATTCGTGATTCATTGTTTGATAGTCGACCAAACCGACAGAATGGAGCTTTATCGTTATTACAGCGACGGGATATAGAATTCAACCACGAATTAGGAGTGCAGCAACCTGTCGTCGACAATGCCACCATCATTTCATCTCTCAACAAAACCAATAACAAATGTACCACATTATTTATTTTATTCGAGTTTTTTTTTCTTTTTTTAATTCTACAATATTGCTACATCACAACTTTTTAAGGAAAAAAACCTTTTTGTCCATCTTTACTTGTCTTTTTTACTATTGTGAGATATGTAACAATATTTATTTATTTATGAAATCAAAAGATAATTTTATATTTAATTTCTAATTTTTTTATATCATTAATTATAATCATTTTTTAATTCTATTTTTAAGACATTATATTTATTATATTTAAATAATAATTTGATAAAATTATTTTATCATTTATTACTTTTTAATTTTTATCAAATCAATATAGGACAAGTAAATACAGAACGAGAGGGTGATACTCAAATGCTAGATTTTCCATTAACTAAACCAACCAATGTATGTCTTCCAACACATGTACCAAACGAGATGTTTAAGTGAAACCATAAGTTATGCCAACGGTTTTGGGAAAATTTCCAGTTTTGGGTCATCTTTCATTTTTATCTTTTAAATTTGTGGTCTTTAGAGAGTGGTATTTATTTTTTAGTATTTTAAATAATAAAAAGACAGTATAAACGATTAATCTTTTCTTTCTCAAGATTATGGCAGCGTATGTGTTTTTAGACGTGTGTGAAGAAATGTGATTTTCTGGGAGAATAAAGATGGTGGAAACTGAAAAATGATTTTTGCGGTCCATGAAGGACTTTTAGGGGTCAAAAAATTTTAAGATTGTTTTTTAGGGAAATTAACCCAAATATAATATTTTTATACTAGTACTAGCTTGTTTGGCCAAAGCCTTGGGAGGCTAAAAGTGCATATATCAAATAAAAATGTGCCGTATTTGGTTAAGTTTTTGGAAGAAAATAAGTCCTTTCGAAAGTAGCATAAACTATTTCTTAGTAACTAAAAAAATATTTTTTCTCCCAAAGGTATTTTTTTAAAAGCAATTTTGAGAAAAATGTATTCAGAAGCATTTTTAAAAGTTAGGTAAAATACTAAATTGTTGCACAAAAATATTTTTAAATTTATTCATCAAATACGAATTACTTCTTTCAAAACGCAAGTAATGAAATAGGTTGAGTTCAAAATTACGATTAAACAGGCTATTAAAATAAATAAATTGGAAGAATCATTACAAAAAATTATAATAAATGAGATAAATATATCCTAAACTGTGGAAGAAGATAATGTTACAAATCCAAAACTAAGAGGATTGTGTGAAATTAGCCCTAGAATCTATTTTTATCGTCTAAATTTAGAGTTCGTTTGGCTTAGCTGAAAAAAATTAGTTTTGAAAAAGTATTTTAGAAGCACTTTTACTTTTTAAAGTGTTAGAAATTTATTTGAAAAATAAGCAGTTATGTATTTGGATAAAAGTGTTGTAGCTGAAAAAAGTTCTTGATGTGTGTTGTGTAATTAAAAATGTCTGAAATACCCTTCAAACTATTAATATTATAAAAAACTAATTACTTATTTTTCTGTCTAAAAAAATAAAATAAAGTAAAATAAATTTTTATTTTAATTCAATATCAATATAAACTTATTATTTAAGTAAAATTTTATATATACAATTTATTTTTAATTTTAAAATATATAGTATGGATAGATCACATGAAAATTTTAAGATGTCTCTTTTTTCATAATTGAAATTGAAACATGATTGAGATATTCAATTGCCAAAACATACCAAATATTTTAATTTTCTCTTGCCCTCTCAAGAAACTCTCAATATTTAACCAACCAATAATGTTTATTCTTTTCAGATGACATGCATGTTACTTCTTATTTCACATAAAGAATTGAAGATATTTTGTCAAGAGAGATCGCAGCGAGAAGAGCAGCGGCAAGAAAAACACTGCTACGGGATGGTTTCAAAAAGCAGAAGAGTGTTGGGTTGTGGTTTGAATTGAAATAATGAGAAGAGAGAAAGTAGTTAGGGTTAATTTAGTTAAAGATATTTTGGAAAATATGAAAAAATATTTAGGGTAAAAAAGTAATTTTTTTGGTCAAACTATAACAACTTTTAAGCTAAAAAATAAAAAGTTGGGAGGGGGTTGCTTTTAATTTATTAACTTATTTTAAGCAAATCTTAACTGTTTTAAGTTGTTTTGAAAATTTCCAAACACTTTGATAAGCTAAAAAGAGCTTAAAAGTAGGTTTGACCAGCTTTTAAGCTAAGTCAAACAGACTGTTATTATCCTTTATTTTAGCCTTTAATTCTATGGTTTAACATATGAAAATTTTATGCATTTTAATTTATGTTTTATGAGAATGCATAAATATTATAAATTTTAAAAGTTCTTTTATACAAATACGAGCAAATGCATTAACTTAGTATTTTCGAACTAAAGGATTCATTGAAAATAATTAATCAATTTAAATCTAGAGATATTATTGTGCTCAAGGGTTAAGGTTCAACTTGGATAGTATGTATGGTGTTGAAAAGTATATATAAGTGTACATGATATCATGTTCATGCTGCTTTTGACGCATTAAATTGTTTATTAATCTGATTTTGATATAAAAAATACGTGAGTTTTATCAAAATCATAAAATTATAAGTATTCAATCCAATGGAGCATGCGACGTATCACTTTTCTTCATTCTAATCCCACTAATTATCGATTACTACTTTTGTTTAATCCCAATAAAATCACTGGAAAACATAAGAGAATAGGTTGAATCTGTTCAACCAGAAAAGTTGTACAACTATAATTTTCATTATCTTTCTGTTATATTTATTAATATCACTACATCATCAGTTTCTTATCTAGCTATGCTTATAGTACATATACAAAAAGCTGTCCAACAACGTATACATGAGTTCTAAGCTAATAAGAGCACAAAACATCAAGGTTCGATGCTTGCAATTTTATCACCCAAAACAATTATATAAAGCTTCAGTTAATTCTGTCTAGGAACTTCTTCCACATATCCCTAGTTTCTTTCTACGTATTATTTTTGAAAATAATTGTAATGATACTAACGAGAGAAAATAATGTTTGGAAGATGTTCAAAATCAGCAGGAAGAGAAAAAAATCATTGATAATTCATCTTTAGAATTTATATATAATTTCGCTTGTGCCAAGTTTTAAGAAGATCACGAATATACTTAAATCTGAAATTTCTTTGAAAAATCAAGTCATGATTTACAACTCTTTTATGAGGTCTTAGAGATCTTTCTCAAAGAAAATTGAGATAATTCAAGTAGTAATAAAAATTGCATCTTACATGCTATACTCATTCTACGGGTATTTATCTTTTGTGATTTATAACTCTAATATCTATTAATGTTAAAGTATATACATATCTTATAATATATTTTTCGTCTCACATATAAATATAATATTATTTTATTAAAAGGCGAATGGTCAAATGGACTCTTATACTTGTATACAATTGTATTATGAACCTTTTACTTAGCTCTTTGTCAATTGAACTTTTAAACTTAATTAAATTGAATCTTTTAAACCCCTTCAACCATGTGTGTACACTCTCTTTTATATAGATGTCATGTCACATCATATTCACATCACATATATTAATAACATGTCATAATATCCTCATACTTATTTTTAACTATTAATTAAAATATTAAATAAATAGCAAAAAATTAATAGTTTAAAAAAATAATAAAATATTTTTCAAATGGACTTTGGAAGCTAGGATTTCAATCTCTAATCTCAAATCTCAAAATGTTTCCAGAATCTTCATGCGTAAGCCCGATAACGCAGCTGCTTTGAAGCAGTTGAAGACCCACATCGCCCTGTTCGGTACTTGGGTCGCTATAATTCGGTCGCCTACATCCTCCACCATTTCTTCCATCAAAAAGAAGAACTCAAGCTGGAAAGATTACAAATTCGCTTTGCTCCTCTTTTTTCTCAGAAGAAACGAGCAAATATTTCTTTTTTTATCCTTTCATTACAATAAATGTCCCTATTTTGAAATTCGTTGACATGAATTGAAGAATGATCCTAGTAGTTTGGAATAACTTACAGTTCAAGTGATACATTTTACCATTTTGTTTTGTTTAAATTATGTAGGCGAATTGCATACTTGTTCAAATGCTTAAATGCGCTACTCTCTGTGATGGGAGAGTAGAAGAACAAAATGTGGAAAAAACATATTAGCTATAAAAATAAAACTTACAGATCTAAAAAGAAAATGGGTTATGAATCCTTTACTAAAATCTCTAAAATCGGTTTGGGTAAAAATAGTTCCAATCCAATTTAATCTCTTAAAATCAAAAAAAAAAATCAAAATTAGATTATTAATGCTCAATCCTTATCACCCCAACGTTATTTTCAAATAATTATTTTTGAAAAAATTATTTCGTTCATAAAAAAAAAACTTAAATTTTTTTTACTTCCATACCAAATCGCCCACTCAATCACATCCTACCCCCAACCCCTCATCACTACCTTATCTGTGCCTCTATCATCACCAATTTTTTATTAAAAAAGTTTGCCCACCTTCCACGCCCCTCACCCATCCCCTACATCCCACCCAATCACAATTTTAGAAAGAATTCATTGCCAAGACTCACTGAACCCCTTACCCCCAATTTTTTTTTAAAAAAATCATAAAAGAAAGTTAATTTTTTTTACCATTCCATCCTCCATTTTCATCCTATCTCGGTATCCCCCCCTCACCCAACAAAAAAATTAAATTAAAAAAGATTTAAAAATATTAAATTTTTTCGACACCCCCACTTCCACCCTACTCCCAAATTTTTTCTAAAAAAAATTTAAAAAATTCAAAAAAAAAATTAACCCCAACCGGATCCCCCCACTTCCATTCCCCCCTCCCCCGACTCCCTTCCAGCACCGTCAATTTTTTTTAAAATAAAAAATAAAAGTTAAACTTTTTCACCACGCTCCCCCTCACACCCCATTTTGACCCTACCCTCATCCGCTTACCCCGACTCCCGCCTCCAAAAATTTTTAAGAAAAAAAATTCACGCACACAAAAAAAAATTTTTTAGTTCAATTAAGAATTTTTTTTATTATGAATGAGGGATCTATGGATTTATATGAATACCTATATTTTATCTATTTTGACCATATTTGTATGAGCTCTTAAAATAGTATCAACCCATATTTACCCATCTAAAAAATATAAATGATCCATTAAAATAAATATGGATTAAATGAATTTTTTTTTACCTTATACAACAACAACAACAACATACCCAGTGAAATCCCACAAGTGGGGTCTGGGGAGGGTAGAATGTACGCAGACCTTACCACTACCGAAGTAGAGAGGCGGTTTCCTGGAAACCCTTATCTCAAAACCCATACGCAGAACGAGACTAGATATGATCAACAGTAAAAATAAGAAGTAAAAGTAAAAGTAGGAAGTAGAAGTAAAGGCAGATGTTATATGGATTGAAATTATCACCCCTATACACACATGAAATTTGCAATATTTAAAGTGTGTCCAAGGAGTATATTTCATCAAAGATGTTATTAATAATTTAGTATGGAGTAATATTATTTTCGACACTTGTAGTGCAGTGATAAAATTACTCCACCCTTAATTAGAAATCTTAGGTTCAAACTAGGAGTATGGAGAAAATCTTAATGTGTGTACACACATGAGTGTGTATATATGATGATGATTAATTACTCCTAATTGGGCATTTGGTCTAGTGGTATGATTCTATTAGGGTGCAAGAGATCCCAAGTTCATTTCTTGAAATGCCCCTTTCTTTTGTTTCGAGAATTCTCAGGCAATCTCTCTACTTCTAGGAAGTAGTATATTCTACCCTCTCTAGACTCCACTTGTAAGATTCCACTGGGTATGTAGTTGTTGTTGATTAATTACTCCTAATATTTAATCATTGTTTTAAAATTATTAAATATTTACTCTCTTGTTTAACCTGAAAATAAATTTGGATTAGAATAAATTTTGTTGAATTTGAACATTTATCACTATAAAACTCTAGGAGTTTCTCTGAGAGTGCAAATATCAAAAGAGTGAACCTCCAATACCCTGTGATAGAATTGTTCCATATTTATAGAGTGACAGAGTGGCTGGCTTGAACTTTGAAGCATCATTTTTGTGGACAGTTTGGCCTAGTTTGTACAATGTAAACATATTTAAAACAAATAAAGTTTTGGAACCTTGATCAAGCACAAATTATTATTTTGATATTAAAATAAGTATTTTCAAATTGATTAGTCACACACAAATGGTTAGTATCCGAAAGTATTTCTCAAAAATACTTCCAAAATAAACAAATCTTGGAAGTTCGGGCAAATAGGCAGCTATTAGTTTAGCATAAACATAATTATATTAAGCATCAACTTGGTTAAGATAAATATCAGAAAGGGGTCAAACGAATAGGCCATCGTTTTAAGGCCAGACATGACAATACAAGAGAATGAGAACACAAGAAAGAAACTTAAAAGTATCTGCAAAAGCTTACCTAACGCTGATGAAATGGTACCAACAAAGTCGAATTTAATTCCACGGTCTAACTCTGCCAAGAAAGTGAATTAACGGTAGCCCATCACCGGAAAAGAAAAACTCTACAAAAAGATATCTTTGTTAGTCAATCACCGGAAGCCTTATACATTTAGTACAATAAAAGCAATACATAGCCATTGTTAATGCAATGAAACTCAGTTTGGCGCTGCAATGCCCTGTTAAATATTCAACCATTATTCTGTCAAAAATTAAAGGTAGTGTCCCGATCAGCACAGCCTTACTCCGTGGGGGAGGGGGAAAAGGGATACAAAAAAGTAATCCCACTACAGAAGGCAGCCCCCTCTTTGATTCCAGACGAGAGGTGGTGCAAAACACAAGCAAATCCCACTCTTGCTCGTAGTTTCTCTTTGTTTCTACATATAATGGATAATCAAACAGAATATCGCCTAAATATCAATGAGTAACACCACCAGCAGACAAAGACAGATTTGAGTTGAACGACTCCCATTTAACATCTCTCAATATTTTAAATCTTTCATCAAATGTAACAAACCCAGCTTGGGGTACTATAGAGCCAGATGTTCCAGCTTTATAGAGCAACACTGTGGTGGCCCCAATGTCAGGTCCATGAAGCTTTCCTGTTAGCAACACCCGTAGGGGCATGAACAGAGATTTTCCCTGGTATATAAAGCAACCTCATTAAATACTAAAAAGAAATTTAAGGGAAAAAGAAAATAGTCAGATCTAACCTTGCGCTTCAGCATTTTACCGAAGTTCTTCACCCAGCTTTTCCATCCCAGTTGGCCTTCTGCAAGTGCACCAGAGAGCTCACCACTGTCATATGCGGCTAACAAGCTCTTAGCAACTTCAGAGACTCCATCTTCTAAGATCGGTTTTCCTTCCGCACTACCGAAGTAGAGAGGCTGTTTCCTGGAAAC
>DF358666.1:61603-72704 GCA_000787875.1 Solanum virginianum
GGTTTTCCTTCCGCACTGCAAATGGCGTACCATAGTGTCACATACTATTAAGCTTTTCTTCTTTTAACTTCATTTCAGGGTGTTTCAAATTGGTCCTTTCTGGTATCTAAGTCCTTCCTTTCAGCCTGATCATTTCTTCCACGTAAAGAAAATAATGCCTAAAGTAATACAACTCAAAATATCTCGACTACTTGCACTCCTAACACTGTTTGGCTTAACGATCCTTCAAGGAAGTTCGAATCCGTGCTTAACATAATCCTTCAAGATCTTAGCTTATGATGCAATAAATAGTTTCCAAAACCACCATTCTTCTACACCCTCTCTTCTTTCTTGTTCATGGATTTTTCTTTTTCTAGGTGTCGGAAATTATTTGGCATGCATCTCTTTTCCCTAGAGACTTGTGCAGTAGACAAGGCCCCAAGTTTGGATAATTTTACTTGGACTTTCTTTAAACAATGCTGGAGCAGATCAAGGGGCAGTAGTACGATGCATTTCAAGAAATCAGGGAGTTCGAGACAAACCTTGACGAATGTTTTATTGTGATTTTTCCAAAAAGGGAGGGAGTAACTGAATATCAAGGACTTCCTTTATATAATTGTGGTATCCGGGCCAGCTGGCGCACCTCGACTAATTTCATGGGTTATGGGGTACCTTCTACTTTCCATCAGCAAAGGTAGAGGGAAGAAACCACCTAGTGCTTTTGCCTCCAACAGAATTAGTGAATATAAAGGACTAAGACCTTATGAATTACTAAGAACATACTGATATACAAGGATTAGGAAGAACACAAAAAGGACACAGGAAGATCAGTTCAACATTTGTATGACTAATATAGTGGTGCCAGGGAATAAATCAACTAAAACCGTACGACTAAAAGAAAGCTTATCACTGGAAGAAGCTGGGCAAGCAGACAAAGAGGAATCTAAGGCCTTGCAACTGAAGGAACAGGCCCAGCAAGAGGCCCAGGTGGCCCCTGAGGGGGGCCTGGCAATCATCTAGTTGGAAAGAGTGCCTTGGAATGCTAGGGCGCTAAATTGTGGCAGAAAGAGGCGGCTAATCAGAAACATACTACATACAGGGAAAGCTGATGTAGTGCGTCTCCAAGAAACAAAGGTAACGGGCATATTAAGATACTAAAGGAAGTTTGGGGGAACAATTGGGTTAACCATGTACAATTGGAAGCTAGTTGGACTAGGGGTGACATTGTCATAATGCGGATAAAAGGGAATGGGAGATTCATTATAAAGCGAACTACTTTACTATGGTTCTAGTAGAAGAGTTGGTATTGACATATGTGAATTTGAATCAGAAGGGCGTGCATCTATGTTCTAGATGGGTTTCATGTGGGGAATATGTGGAGACAATCAATCAACCTTCTTTACACCCCGAATGTGGACAGACCAGTTGTGGAAGATATTCATTTATCTGAGGAGGACTAAATGGGTGAGGCCAGGGAACAAAAAAGAATTGCTTAACTGCTGGAACAAAGAGGCCAATGCAGCCAAAAAGGAAGAAAGATGGAAGATTGTCCCTGCATGCATTTCGTGGATAGCGTGGAAAGAAAGGAATAGGAAATGTTTAGAAGACAAGCAGAGCAAATTGCAGGACTTTAAAATGAATTATTTTGCGCTGTATCACTTTTGGTGTAAACAGAAACTAATAGCTCAAACAGAAGATATGTTTGATGTTTTAGACTATTCATAGGAACAAAAGACATATGTTCTAGCTGTAAGTTGTAATACTTTTGAATTTTGACTACATATTTTGATGTAGTATACCTGTGGATATATAGATTAACTCTTACCATTCCAAAAAAAAAAAAGGTGTTAGATGAGGCATCGTCTTCCAGAAAGAGTTCATGAAAGGAAGAGAGATTCTAGACACGATTTGGTGGCAGACAAAGTTGCCGGCCCAATAAGGGGAAAAAACAAAGGAGAGGGATCTTATGCAAATTGGCCCTCGGGAGGTTACAACCATGTGAATTAAACATTGCTGCATAATGAATACCGGATTAGGGAATAAGTTGAGGAAGTGGATCATGTTCTACATCTCAATAGTCATGTACTGGATTCTAGTAAATCAAACACATGCAATTTTTTGGTAGCTCGAGGGATCTGTAACAAGGAAACTCATTATCTCTTATGTTGTTCATTATGGAAATAAAAACGCTGCGAAAAATGATAGACAGAGGTGTCATAAGAGTCTGAACACAACACATGCTAGCAAGGAATTGTAGAGGTGGAGAGTGAAGAGATATGGTGTATTCTCAGTAAAGTCATACTATCACAGGCTTTTATTCAAGGACTAATTGGGCTTTACACTTACCAGTTTGTAACCCAATGTACCCAGAAACAAGTTATTGTAATTGGCAGCAAGAAAGACTATGTCAACAACTTGAAAAAAAAGAGAAAAATGGCTTATATCAACTGGTGTTTTATGCGTAAATGTTCAGGCGAAGGTGCGGATTGTCTTTTGTTGCACCATCAGGTGGCGACAAGATTGAATTGGTTTGGGTTAAATTAGACAATCCCATAATTCTCATCGCGCTGTATAACGCATGGAATGTTACTACTTAGCCCTCATGTAGGTCCTGTGGAGAGAAGAACAACAGAATTTTTTAGGGGATAGATTATGCACATTTAGACCCTTCGGGGTGGCCCAGTGGTTTAGACTTGCAACTTCTGGTCGAGCTCATCGCATCGGACTTGACTAGTGCGGATTACCTTTTCTGTGTGATTTGCCAGCTATTACATAGGAGCGGGGTTTCTATCCCGTACGCACCCAAAGAGTAGTTGCTACGTGTTTCCTTGTCATAAAAGAAAAAGATTATGCACATTTAAGCAATATAGCCTTTGTTCGTCGTTAATATTTTCGAGCATCCACGAGGTCCCAATTAGTATAGGAGATTGTGTCTTCTCTAGAGAAAACATATTCTATCAAGGTTCTTTACCTTTTTATGTATTGCTTGCATAAAAGATTTCTCCCACATTAATAAAACTACAAGGCTTATAAACCGTTGCTAATATGTAAGAGGACAAAAAATTTGAAGTGTTGAATTTGCTTTCCACCTCAGATTTTAATTCAATGCTAGCTATACTGGGAGCAATAGGAATAGGGATGAGAATATGCGAGACAAAGTGGGAGTCGCCTCCATGGTGGACAAGTTGAGAGAAGAGATGCTGAGATGGTTTGGGCACGTGAAGAAAAGATGTCTGGATGCCCCAGTGAGGAGGTGTGAGTGGTTGGATATACTTGAGTCGATGAGAGGTAGAAGTAGACCAAAGAATTATCGGGGGAAGGTGATAAAACACAATATGACTCATCTTTAGCTTGTCAAGGACATGAGTTCAGTTAAAAAGGTATGGAGATCACGAACAAGGATAGAAGGTTAGTAGGTAAAGTTGTCCTATTACTAGCTTATGCATGTATTTTGTTTGGGGTAGTATAGAGCAGTATGTCGATTGTAGTATTAGCCTATTCGGGTAGTCTTTGGCGTTTGATATCTGCTATAATTTGAGGTTTATTGTGTTTAGGAGATTGCACCCTATTGGTGTTGTCACAGTTCCTTGCGTATAATGGCTACTACTTTGCTATTTGTCATGTTTCTCCACTTGTTTTTTCATTTAATTACTGCTTTGATTTGCTTGAGCTGAGGGTCCATCGAAAACAGCCTCTCTACCTCGGAGAGGCAGCTACCGAATAGAGAGAAATAAGACTGATTTGGGTGGGGGTTAAAAAATGGGTCATGGCTGACTTTTTCGTTTAATGAAAGCATGACATACTTAAAGCTGAACATAAAATTTCAACAAGTGAGAGACCTAGCTCTAAAGTATGCCTACAGGGGTATATTAGTTGAAAAGGCATAACAGAGGGTAAGCATAGCTTATTTCAATAGTAGAGGGGCAAATTCGACCCTTTTCCTTAGATAATTAATTGCCCATTACAAAGAACCAATGTTTTTTGTGGAACTTGTCTTTTGTATTCACTTGGTAAAGGAGTAAATGGTAATAAGTCTCCTTTTTGCTATAATTAACACCTCTATTTATTCAAACAAATTGAGCTTATTAATTAACAAATATTCTCATTACTGCCTTAATGAATAGACCAAACTGAAACCTTCACGTTTTCTATCTAGACTATTCATTCTCTTTGAGGATACAATTTTTTATCTTTTAGGATCACACAGGCGGAATATTTCCGAGATGTTAATGAGCAAGACGTACTTCTATTTATTGACAATATCTTCCGTTTCGTCCAAGCAAGATCCAAAGTATCGGCCTTATTGGGTAGAATGCCTTCCGCTGTGGGTTATCAACCGACCAAACTGAAACCTTCACGTTTTCTATCTAGACAATCATTCTCTTTGAGGATACAACTTTTATCTTTTAGGATCACATAGGTATAGTGTTAAAGCAGAATTTCATAGATCACCTTGCCAAAGTTTCATATAAAGGATAAGATAGCAAACTTGAAAGTGCTTTCTCTGAATCTGGTATCAAGTCAATCCCATCTTTCAGGAGTAGAACAGCATCCTATATATACAGAAAGTTTAACAGGTATAAGAACCATAACTCCAGTTTACATTGAACAGCAATTTTTTGGATTGATGTTTAACAACTAGCATCTATGCAACAGCTATTGGGGAAAGAGAGGGGAATCTTTCAGCATTTCAAAAATTCATCACATTTGACATATAGCCAATTCGCTTCCAGAATCATACCAGCAAACAAAATCAACCGTTGTATTCTACCTCGACTAGTTCAACTTTAGCAATAAGTCCAACTAACTGATAACAATAATGCATTCTCAAACATTTACTTCACATATCTTACCCCCTTGAAATCATGGATAGCTAAACATAACGGACACGAGAAACCAAAGAAGCCTCCAAACTCTCATGGTTAGATCTCCACAACGATTATTAAGAAAATCCTTCTGTCGCCACCCCACCACCAACAAAAAAGGAAGAAAATTTCTAATAATTGCACAATCTGTGACCTACTAACTTATAAGGAACATTTGCATCTTGACCTTTACCATAGATCCAGCACTGTGAAGTCCACATTCTGCATGTCGAACTCATTTATATACTACTACATAACCATATCTCTCAGGTGTCTTTACTTCCCCTTTGTTTATGGATGCAACGAATGGAGATCAAACAAATATGCTACATGTCAAAAAGGGAAAAGGACACGTTCAATTCCAATGTTGCAATCCTACACATCACTTGAACTCTAAGATTCAGAAGAAATATGGGTTCAAAAAGGATACTCCCTCTCCCTCCCCTTTTAATGATTTGGATTCACTTTCGAGAAGCTTAAGAATAAGATATTATTACATTAAGATTGATGAAGGATGCTTTAACATAATACGTAAAAACAGAGAAGCTTCTTTTTCTCATAACACTGGTGTTCTGGTCAGACTGCATGCACCTCAACAATGCCACATGGTACCAGCTCTCTCCAACCAGCACAAGTAATGAGATACTCTACCGACCAAGGCTTAAGCGGATGAGAAGAAATCACCTAGTATTTTTTGTTTCAGATTTTGAACCTCAGACCTCATGATTTTCCACTCGCTTGAGAAAATGCAGCATCAAATTTCAATATATTCAAATAGTACTCTTTATGTCACAATTTAATGACTACTTTTACATCCCAATTAAGTACTTTTTTCTTTTCTTTCTTTTTTTTTTCCTCTCAAAGTTTCTGATTATGACACATTGAAATCTCTATTTTTCTTTTGTCATCACAAAATGTTATATCATAAATCAAATGTCTCCATTAAAACTAGTAGCAAACTAGCAATGGAAGATGTAGCATATAGTCAATGGGTTCAACTGATATTTCGAAAGTGTAATGGGTTCAACAGTAAAAACCTAAAGGTCTAACCAATCAAATTTAAATTTGAGATCTACCTCTTCATAATATTGAACCCATCTTCTCGAATATGCTCCAGAGTACCCAGGAGGTATTGCAAAATTCAGCAATTTATAATCTGAGTATCCAACCCTAGAGAATCTAAATTTAACATAATTTCTTCTTCTTGGATTGGTAAAACTCAGAAGAGAGAGACTCATTATTGAAAGACGAACTACAAGATGTGGTTGAGAAATGAAAGAAAGCGGAAAAACTATACCTTTATAAAAACTCCTTGTGATTCTGTTACAATGCCTGCATTCTTCCACCTTTCACCAATAATTTGGTTCAACTCTTCAGATGGAAGTGCTCTCAAATGCTGACCATTCATCCACCTGAAGTTCAAACCATGTTTTAAACAACAATCAAGAATTGTAAGATATTTCATAATGTCTTGGTAACCAACACTATCTATGTAGCAGAAGAAAATATACTAATGTATTGATTAGAGGAGGAGACAATGTATTCCAGGGGTACTTTGCAAATTGGAAATTGAAAAAGTTTTCAATCATATGTACATGGTTTTGGAAGATGGTTTTTTATGTGCGTTGGTAGTAAATGGACAAATTGGATTTCTTGCAGCATCTCCAGCGTTAGATTCTCGGTGCTTACTAATGGAGCACCTCATGGATTCTGTTCAATCCAAAGAGGTCTAGTCTAAGACAAGGAGACCCCTTGTCTCCTTTCCTCTCCATACTTGTCATGGAAAGTCTCAGTAAGATAATGATCGGCGCTTTACATCACAACTGTATCCAGGGCTTCTATGCTGGCTTAAGAGGGTAATGCAATCTAGTTATATCACATATTCTTTATGCAGATGACACTTCAATCCTAAGTGGTGTTAAAGTAGACCAAGTCCTTCATTTGAGAATGATTCTACCCACATTCAAAGCAGTATCAGCGCTGAACATTAATTACCTTTAATGCCACGCAAACGCAGTTAATGAAGCGCACAACATTGAGCAGTTGGCAGATATAATGGGTTATTGCATTCACTCTCTTCCTTCCAAGTACCTAAGCCTCCCACTTGGGGCCAAAGTAAACTCCGCAGCAATATGGAAAGATGTGCTAGAAAAAATGTGAGAAAAGATCATCAAATCGAAAAAGAATAAAACTCTCTTGGGGTGGTTAGGCTGGATCACTAATAGAGTTTTCGATTCTCTGCCACCATGTCTAGCTCTCTCCCTCAAAAAGTGTCTAAAAGATTGGATAAAATCTGCAGAGAACTCCTTGGCAAGGAAACAGGAAGAAGACGACTTTGATTTGGTTGATTAGAGAACTGTTCGAACAGCCAAAAAGAATGGTGGCTTGGTGGTACGACATTTAAAGGTACAAAGTAGCAGCCTACTGTCAAATGGCACTGGAGATTCAGTCAGGAAGAGGAAGAGCATTATCTCTCGAGTCTCCAAAACTCCTATCTGTGCTAAATATGGGATTTGCAACCCTTGATCGTCCAAGCCAACTCCTACCCTCTTGGCTTTGGATTCTGGAAACACATCATGGACAGGTGGGCCTTTTCTGATAATTACACCAGAGCAGAATCTGACACCACCACAGCATAGATCAGGTTCAGGCGAGAGCCCTAGTCAACCGCTATGACGAAGAGTCCCCCACGCAACCTCACACACTTCCCCGAGGTCATAGCCACCAGCGAGTCAGGTCACACAGCAGCATGTGAGAAGTTTCCTTGCCACTTTTTTTATTAAGGTAACATGTTTCCTGGCCACTTTCCCGACAAAAATTTTTCCAACAGAGTCGCCCCATCATTTTGATCCTAAGTGGTCAGATATAACTTTCCGACGACAGAAACAAGTCTTTTCCATTTTATTTTTTTTTGAGAAGGTAACACTTTTTGTATAACTATTCGCTGCAGAACTATTATTGAATTTCTAGTTTTGAGATCTTATAGGTTAAGTTGGCTTTTTTTTGAAAAGGTAACTTTTTTTTGTATAACTTTTCGCTGCAAGAGGACTACAGCTGTCCATACTTACAAGAGAATATAGGAAGATGTACTAAGTTATAACCTACTTACAGAGATCCTAGAACATCGATAAAAGGTTCTGTGTCTTCCATACATTCATGTTTACACCAAAAATAGAAGTGGGCTAGGCACTGCATCTTCAGTTTCTGGATAGAGCTGTGATTATTTTCAAAACACCTTTGATTTCGCTCTTTCCAAACTGTCCACCAAATGCACGCAGGGATAATCTTCCATCTTTCTTTCTGGTTTGACTGACTGCAACATTTGTTCCAGCACTCCAGCACTTCCAAGTGTATCTCTTGGCATCACCCACATGATCCCTTTTAAATTAAGGAAAATCCTCCAAAGTTGTCCGGTCGTCTTGCAGTGTAATAAAAGATGATTGGTTGTCTCTGATTCTTCTCCGCACAAAAAACATTTAGAGCACAAGTGGAAGCCCCTTTTCTTGAGTCCTTCATGAGATAGGACTGCTTTCCTAGCCACGAGCCAAGTGAAACAAGCCACTTTATGAGGAATTTTGACCTTTCAGATTAGTTTCCATGGCCAACAATTAATCTGGTTGTTTGAACAGTTGAATTCCTTGTAAGCTGACTTGACTGAAATCTTCCTTGTTTACCCATTTCCCATGTAAGGTTGTCTTCCTGAATGAAGGGGCCTTTGAATAAATTGAGAGTGTTGTAGAATTCAGCCAAATTGTCTATCTCCCAATCATTTAGGTGTCTTCTAAAGGTTAGATTCCAGCCATGAGCATCCCAGACTTCTCCTACAGTGGCGCCTGTTGATTCAGGTTGAAGATGTGTTCGGGAAGAGTTGCTTTAGTGGATGTTGACCTAACCATCTGTCTGACCAGAAGGATGTTTTCAATCCATTACCCACCTGATGACTGCATTTGCTCATGAATTTTGTCCCCATATCTCCGATTGACCTCCATAGACTGACTCCATAGGGTGAAGTTGACTGGCTTGGTTGTCCATTCCCCATCCATTTTATACTTTTGAGTGATTACCTTCTTCCAGAGAGATTGTTCGTTTGAGGCAAACCTCCATAGCCATTTCATCAAATGACAATGATTCTGACTTATCAGGTTCTTGATTCCCATACCACCATACTCCTTGCTGATGATCACGGACTTCCACTTGACCAAATGCATCTTTCTAGTATCACAGTTGCCTTGCCAGAGGAAGTTTCTTCTAAGAACATCTATTCTGTCCACCACGTTCGTTGGAGCACGGAAAATGGACATCATATAAGTTGGTAATGTATCCATCACGCTGTTAATCAATGTTATTCTACCTCCCAAAGATAAGTATTGACTCTTCCAATTAATCAACTTTTTCTCACACTTCTCTACGACTCCATTCCAAATATCTTTGGAGTTGCTTCTGCCACCAACGGCATTCCAAGGTAGATGGTCGGCAGCGAAGTCTTTTCCATATTATGGCAACTATTTATATTTTTTTCTCAAATTTTAGGCTGAAAAATTCTGATTTCACAAGATGTCTTTTGAAGTTGATATTTTTGGCTCCAAAAATATGGAAATTGGAAGTTACAAGTCCTATCAGCACTTTTAGAATCATTAATGGGAAGTTCAAACTATTTAGCTTGGACTTCCTCAGTGGAGCTGTGGTGCAAGGGTCACGATGTCCAACATTACTTAACGAACAATGCTAATGTAGTAGATGAAAAGGCAAAGGCCACTGAGAAAGATGAAAAGGCATAGCATAGTGGGAGAAGGTTGACGCTCAATTTTGTAGTCTCCAAAGGCAATCCATTGATTCCAAGTTGATGTCTTTGTTTCACTCATTCCAGACATATTGACACATTATTTATTCAGTTTGGGAAAAGCCACGGGCTTTATACACTAATGACATATATTGTTTTTATGATGTGATATCTTGAATGACTGATTTAGAGAAACAACAATCAAATATGTTTACTTAGTTGGGACAGGTACAGGCAGTCATAGAGGAATTTGTAAGAATGATGCTAGTCACTACGAATGTGGAAAAAAAACAAGAGCATAAACAGGCATTCCTAATTCTTACACTTGTTGAACTTTAAACTGACCATGATTCAGTGCATGATCAGATTTTAGCTAGTCCTACAGTACTTGCAAATGATGAACTATCTCCACTTACTTTGCCTTACCATGCCTCCCAGAGTCACAAAGTGGTTTCACCACCCGTCATTGACTCCTATGTTCTGGCATCTCAAATCATAAAAAATCAAACATCTCCTCTTATGGAGAATCGACGAGGAGGAGGCCACCACTTCTAAAGATCTCGACCCAAGTTTAGTTATTGTCATAGGCTTGGTAAACTCAAAAATACTCGCGACGCATGTTATACTCTGCACGGCCGGCCACCCACTAATGTTCATATTGCTCAAGACAGTTTCATAAGTTCCTTCAATCTCGAGCAAGTAAGCAAACATCTCCACAAGTACCCTCAGTTGCATAACTCAATGTTTTTTGCTTGTGTTTCACAATCTAGTATTCTTGGATCATGCGTTGAGGACTCGGGTACTTCTGATCATATTTTAGACAACAAATCACTTTTCTACAATTTTCTTTGGAGAAGGAAAGAAAAAAAGTTTAGCCTCTAGGATCCAAACAAAACCAAAAAAGATTGGACAAGCTAAACCTTTGTCCTCTATCACTCTAGCATGTGCACTACATTATGCCATGACCATTTTTGATTTTTTTTTCTCATGCAGGTGCCGCAGTACAGGAGAGACGATTGGTGCAGGGTATGAATAACAAGACCTCTAACCCCCTATTATCGTTCCTCTCCAAATTCCTCCAAAGCATGCTCTATTAAAAATCCTCAAAACCTAATTCACAAACGTTTGGAATATCCGAGTGTATCCAAGCTACAAAAGATGGCGCCCAATTTGTCTAGTCTATCCACATTAGATTGTGAGTTGAATCAACTTGGAAAACACACTTAGTTATGTGGGTCAACTCTATGGTCTAAAATAATCTACACCAGCCTGATTTCGAAAATTCGGCATAATAATTCAGGAGTAGAGCATGACTCGAGTGAAGTTGATCACTCTATCTTTTATCGGCATTTTGCACCAAATTTTTGTATTTATTTGGTGGTTTATGTTGACGATATTGTTATCACTGGCAATGCCCAGGATAGTATCACTAATTTGATGTGCCATCTCTTTCAGCATTCCAAACTTCAGACATATC